>PNEQ01061234.1:0-52705 GCA_003012365.1 Medauroidea extradentata | reverse complement strand
CAGTAGCTCATTTTAGCACAACAAAGTGCTGTGTTATAAAACTGAATAAAAGTATTTGTGGGGAAATATATTCCCACATATTTTGCTGTGGATGGAACATGGGCCATGGGAATTATTATTCCCAAATGTACCAAACTGGTTACACAAGTTGAACTTTCATCAAAATTAATAATAAGTCTTAAAATATGTTTATTGCAGTAATACATAGTGAATAAAAGATGTTTCATTACTTACATTTGCCATCTTCAACAAATCATTGCACAAAAACAGAAAATCACACGAAAAACCACTCTAAAATAGAAAAAAAAAATGCACGCACACAAGCAGATGTAAAAGAAAATGAAGTCAAGAGTACAAATATAACCACCAAATATTTTTTTTAATGTTTTCTATAGATGCTGATAGGGGGCAGTACATGTAGCAAGTGGGAATATTTTCTCCCTTGGGCCCTAGTAAAGAGAAATAAATGTGGGAAGTTAAGTTCCCCTCACCCATGAAAGGGTTAAGTTCTGTAGCAAGTTATGTTCAACAAATATTTTGTATGACACATGAACATACTGTTCAAATACAATCTTGTATTAAAATTGTCCATAACAACGGAAAAATTATCTACAATCTGGGTAACACATAATGTTATGCCGATAATGTTCTGCATATAATTATTCTTTTTATGTGACCTTATTACTTCTGGCTTGAGTTGTTTTGTGCCTGTCATCATTGTTTTCGCTCTGTCTATTTACTAAGAAGCCTGAAAAGTCAATTCCGAATATTATTTATACACTTCCTATGCTAACACATTGTCTTTGCCTTGCTTGTCATAATATATTTCCAACGTTTCAATTTTAATTGTCATAATGTATCAAGTTAGTGTATAAAGAATGTAACACAGGTTTTGCTGTACTTTGTAGAGTATGTACATATGTGTGCAGTCTAATTAGGTATTATAAGCTGACTTGATTTGTAAGTGTTATTGTTCTTCTCTCAAGGTACATAAATCTTTTCCACCAAACTCGTTACTTTTGTTTAGATAGTTAAGACGCGAAATAGTGGTTTTAGCGTATTAAGTACAGTAAATGTGTTTTTGTTGGTATGTTTACGCCTAACGACATATGTGTTGCGTCATTATGTATTGTATGGGAAAAAATATTTATTCATTGCACTGTAATAACGTCAAACAATGCTTTATGTATTTTTTATACATATTAGGAGTATGTGTCCTGATTGTCATTATTAGTCCACCTTGGTGTGCAAACAAAAGCACACTCTTGTTTTCTGTATTGAGTGGAGTACCCACATTTGTGTGTAGTACTCATACCGTTTGGATGACAAACATTCCAATTGTTTACTACTTGTATTGTCGATACAAGACAATTGTTTATCTAATATTTCTTGTCGATGTTGTAATTGTTATTGTTAGTAAAATTATTTGACGCATTACAATTAATTTGTGTTTCGGTATTGGCACTGCTGGCGATATGTGTGTCGTGTAATTGTGCATTTTTTGCAAGGCATATTTTTCAGACTTGTCATTTTCCAAGGATAAGTTACGTTTATATATATATGGATATGTGTAATACATTTCAGATGAATCAATTCGCAATGTGATAAACACTGAACTTAGTGTACATAGCCGACAAGAGAAATGTGCTTGTGTATATAGACCACTGAAATATATGTATGTGTTATGCAATTTATGACGTAATGTGATAGTAATTTTTGATTTAAAGAGTTTGGTTAGAAAGGTTTAAAGTTTTTGCAACATACTTTTCTATACTTATTGCTTGATCTTTTGCCATTTAGAGGCAACATTGTGTATCAATGTAAGACAGTGTGTGTACCAGTATTGAGGCGGCTACCCTTACATGTGTAGTGTCCTTCAGTAGAAAATGCATATAATAACTTCTATCTGTCACTGTTATTCATTTAAAGCTCATATGTTTTGCCCCCATTTACATACTATGTACTTACTCTCATGAACATTATGAGACCACTATGTGTACAATGAACAGTAAAAAACAATTAATATATATTTTTCACTACTAATTTTATGTGTGTACTGTCGTTTGGGTTAATACTGAATTAATTAAGTAATGATATTAATTAGGGTAAATGAGTTATTATGTGTAATCAAAGAATTAAAGCTTTTTGAAGAGTGGTTATATGTAACTGGTAATGGTAAAGGTACACATTATGAAAATTACACATCATGCAGAATGTATGAGGACTTACGACCAAACTTATATATATAACGTCATGCTGTTGTTTTAGCACTGTAAGATATGTGAATTTCATTAAAGTCATTCCTTTTAATGTCATCGTCTAAATCGGTACTGTACAGTACACTTATTTCCTTCATTGCTATGTAATGGTTATCGCTGCACATATAGTTAATAAAAATTTGTTTCATTCCTTATCTGTGGTGAGTTTCAATTGTAGAGTAGTTGTTTTCTTCTTAAAATGTTCCCTTTAATTCTTCATAAATTCCAGGGTGTGGTATTTATGGACAAGAAACTCATATTTATTACCACATCACATATCCATGCTTGTGTTCTATACAGTCACGTACCCTCATATTTGAATCAGAACACCATTACAACCGATGACTGAGCGTAAGTGGTACATTATTTTGCAAGGTGAGTACTCGTTACCAGATGAAGTATTCATACCACTGCACCGTTGATGTGCGGTATGTACATATCCTGGTGCCTGTGACCGACTTGTAAGCTAACAGTTAAGTTTTAACTATAAAGATTACATTTGTAGCACTCATACGCATGTTTAATTTTCAACACACTACAGTTCTTCCTTTTCTTTGGCACTATCATTTATTATTCTAGTAATATGTCTTGTGGAGAGTCAAAAAATATCTGTACGGAGTAAGTATATTAATTTTTTTTAAAGCGGTGATGCTTTCCTACATACGAGTATCTATTTATTACAACAACAGTAATTTTGGAAAACGTTCCGATCTATTAATGTATTTCGGAATGCACCGAAATCGATACGTCGTATTAAAAGGTCATTCGTGCAAGTATTCCGGCGCTTTTAAATTACTTCTACTACAATCATGGAATTCAGTCTTTCCTTTCCAAAAGTTTTTTCCTACCTTTCCGCATCATAGCATAACGTATTTCAATACATTAACTTTTCATTTATACGGAAGGTACACGGAAACATAAACTGTACACCTTCTCCTGTTATTAAACATTTCCCCTTCCTTAATACCATCACAGTGTCTTGCAAATTAACAATACGGTACGGGGAGAATTATATCAACTTGCAAGAGTGTTCTCAGTCTTCACTCGGCGTTGGCAACCTTTTCATTCCTCCTATTAGGGTAGGGTATACGGAGGGTATACAGAAGGTATACGGAACCTGTTTCCATAATTCTGCAAATGAAAATGTTTTGTATTTACAATATACATAAAATACAATAGTGCCACAAGCTGCGCAGTATCAGAAAAGGATATTTTGAGTTGTATTGGAATGGTTTATCTTTGGGTGTTACGCGAATATAGCATTTTAAGTATTCGTAGTAACTGAACTTGTGTATGGCAGGAAAATGCCAGTGTAAGTGTTGTATAGTGCTTGACACGATATCTCATATTAGTCAAAATTTCGAAAAAGCCTTCCTGTGCCTCGAATCGGGTTGTAGGGGGTGGAGGGTATTCTATTTCGGATTATTTAAGCCTTTCCTACCCGATTGAATTGTTTTCCCAAGTTTTAAGTCGTGCATAGTGTTGTGCGATGATCGGAAGACATAGGGAAGAACGTTCCGTATATCTAGTATTGGTTTTCCTATGTTCGTGTGCCTAATGGCCATCACAGTATCTTGACAAGCATTCATAGGGTAGAAGGACACGTGTTTAAACCTGCAAAGGTGGACGATGGCTGCGTGAATCGTTTTCAAACTTTGAATATGCCACAATAGCGTAGGATATACGGAAGCCATACGGCACATATACGGAAGTCATACGGAAACTTAAGTTACCCAATTCTCCCTTTATTGTCATTTCTTCGCCACTATCACAAATTATTGAAGTAATATGAGTTGTTAACTATCACAAAAAGGTGTTGCGAGTAATTTCAGCTTCTTTTCAGAAGACGGTGTTGCATTCCTAAATTCTAGTATCGATCTATTTCAAGGAAACGTGTTTTGGAAAGCTGTCGAATCGATTGAGTGTTGTTTGGAATGCGGTCGAGTCGATAGGTAATATTCTAAAAAATTCCACTTAACCACCTCCGCGGTTTCAAATACGTCCGAGAAGGTTTAACGTATGCTGCATTCACCCGCAAAAAGGCTTCCCTACCTTTCTGCATCGTTGTACAACCTTATTTGCGAAATCAAGTGTACAGGTATACGGAAGCTACACGGAAACATGTTCCGTATACCTACTCGTGTTATTCTACATTTTCCCTTCCTAAATACCATCACAGTGTCTTGCAAATGAACAGTAGGGTGCGGGGAGAAGTACATCAACTTGCAAGAGTGTTTGCAGTCTTCGTACAGCATTGCCATCCTTTTCCATACGTAAAATTTTCGTAGGGTATACGGAAGGCATACGGAAGGTGTACGGAACTTTTTCCCAGATTCTATCACTTAAATACGCTTGTATTTGCAACGTACATCAAATACGATAGTGTCACAAGCTGCGCAGTACTAGAAAAGGTTATTTTCAGTTGTATTGGAAGCGTTTATCATGGTGTGTTACGCGAATATAACATTTGAAGTTTTCGTAGTAACTGAACTTGTGTATGGCCGGAAAATGCCTGTGGAAATTTTGGATACTGCTTGACTTGATGGCTCATATTAGTCTCAATTTCGAAAAATCCTTCCTGTGCCTCGAATCGGGTTTTAGGGGGTCGAGGGTATTCTTTTTTGCCTTATTTAAGCCTTCGCTACCCGATTGCATGGCTTTTTGCAAGTTTTAAGTCGTGCATAGTGTTGTGCGATGTACGGAAGACATACGGAAGCACGTTACGTATATCTAGTATTGGTTTTTCAATGTTCGTGTACCTAATGGCCATGACAGTTTCTTGACAAGCATTCAGAGGGTAGAGGGACAAGTGTTTAAACCTCCAGAGATGCTGGATGGCAGCGTGAATCGTTTTCAACCTTTCAATATGCTAGAATAGCGTAGGATATACGGAAGATATACGGCAGATATACGGAAGTCATACGGAAACTAAGGTGATCCAATTCTCGCTTTATTGTCATTTCTTTGACACACTCATAAATTATTGAAGTAATATGACTTGTAAAGTATCACAAAAAGCTGTTGCGAGTAATTTGAACTACTTTTCAGAAGACGGTGTCGCATTCCTACATTCTAGTATCGATATATTTCAACGAAACGTGTTTTGGAAAGCTGTCAAATCGATTATGTGTTGTTTGGAATGCGGTCGAGTCGATAGGTAATATTCTAAACAATTACACTTAACCACCTCCGCGGTTTCAAATACGTCCGAGCAGGTTTAACGTATGCTGCATTCACTTGCAAAAAGGCTTCCCTACTTTTATGCATCGTTTTACAACCTTATTTGCGAAATTAAGTGTACAGGTATACGGAAGGTACACGGAAACATGTTCCGTATACCTACTCGTGTTATTAAACTTTTTCCCTTCCTTAATACCATCACAGTGTCTTGCAAATGAACAGTAGGGTGCGGGGAGAAGTACATCAACTTGCAAGAGTGTTTGCAGTCTTCGTACAGCATTGCCATCCTTTTCATACGTAAAATTTTCGTAGGGTATACGGAAGGCATACAGAAGGTGTACGGAAGGTGTACGGAACTTTTTCCCAGATTCTATCACTTAAATACGCTTGTATTTGCAACGTACATCAAATACGATAGTGTCACAAGCTGCGCAGTACTAGAAAAGGTTATTTTCAGTTGTATTGGAAGCGTTTATCATGGTGTGTTACGCGAATATAACATTTGAAGTTTTCGTAGTAACTGAACTAGTGTATGGCCGGAAAATGCCAGTGGAAATTTTGGATACTGCCTGACTCGATGGCTCATATTAGTCTCAATTTCGAAAAATCCTTCCTGTGCCTCGAATCGGGTTATAGGGGGTCGAGGGTATTATTTTTTGCCTTATTTAAGCCTTCGCTACCCGATTGCATGGCTTTTTGCAAGTTTTAAGTCGTGCATAGTGTTGTGCGATGTACGGAAGACATACGGAAGCACGTTACGTATATCTAGTATTGGTTTTTCAATGTTCGTGTACCTAATGGCCATAACAGTTTCTTGACAAGCATTCAGAGGGTAGAGGGACAAGTGTTTAAACCTCCAGAGATGCTGGATGGCAGCGTGAATCGTTTTCAACCTTTCAATATGCGAGAATAGCGTAGGATATACGGAAGATATACGTCAGATATACGGAAGTCATACGGAAACTAAGGTGACCCAATTCTCGCTTTATTGTCATTTCTTTGACACTATCATAAATTATTGAAGTAATATGACTTGTAAAGTATCACAAAAAGCTGTTGCGAGTAATTTTAACTACTTTTCAGAAGACGGTGTCGCATTCCTACATTCTACTATCGATCTATTTCAACGAAACGTGTTTTGGAAAGCTATCAAATCGATTATGTGTTGTTTGGAATGCGGTCGAGTCGATAGGTAATAGAAAAAATTTATTTTCAGTAAACCACCTCCGCGGCTTGAAATACGTTACAGAAGGTGTAACGTATACTGTGTTCATTTCGAAAAAGGGTTTCCTACCTTTTTCCATCGTTTTGCAACCATTTTTTTTTAATTAAGTGTTCAGGTATACGGAAGGTACACGAAAACATTTATCGTATACCTAGTCCTCTTATTTTCCAATTTTTCCCTGCCTTAATACCATCACAGTGTCTTGCAAATGATGAGTAGGGTGCGGGGAGAAGTTCATCAACTTGCAAGAGTGTTCGCTGTCTTCGTACAGCATTGGCATCCTTTTCATCCCTCGAATTAGCGTAGGGTATACGGAAGGCATACGGAAGGTGTACGGAACAGTTTCCTTGATTCTATTATTTAAATACACTTTTCTTTACAACGTACATCAAATACGATAGTGCCACAAGCTGCGCAGTATCAGAAAAGGGTACTTTCAGTTGTATTGAAATGGTTTATCATGGGGTGTTATGCGAATATAACATTTGAAGTATTCGTAGTAACTAAACTTGTGTATGGCCGGAAAATGCCAGTGTAAGTGCTGGGTAGTGCTCGACTCGAAGGCTCATATTAGTGTACATTTAGAAAAAGCCTTCCTGTGCCTCGAATCGGGTTCTAGGGGGTGGAGGGTATTCAATTTTGCCTTATTTAAGCCTTCGCTACCCGATTGCATGGTTTTTGCAAGTTTTAAGTCGTGCATAGTGTTGTGCGAAGTACGAAAGACATACGGAAGCACGTTCCGTATATCTAGTACTGTTTTTTCTATGTTCGTGTACCTAACGACCATCACAGTTTTTTCGCAAGCATTCAGAGGGTAGAGGGACAAGTGTTTAAACCTCCAAAGGTGCCGGATGGCTGCGTGAATAGTTTTCAAACATTAAATATGCGAGAATAGCGTAGGATACACGGAAGATATACGGAAGTCATACGGAAATAATGATTGCACAACACTCTCCTTATTGCCGTTCCTTTGCAATTGTCGCAAAAATAATTTCAGTCACATCAGTTGTAAAGTACCAGAAACAGCTGTTGCCATACATTTAACGTACTTTTAAGAAGATAGAGTCGCATTCCTACATTGTAGTATGGATGAATTATAATTAAAGGTGTTTCGGAAAACTGTCGAATCTGTTTGGTTTACTTTGGAATGTGTCCGACTGGATACGTATCATTGTATCAATTTCCAGTTTACAACCGCCGTGGCTTCAAATATGTTGTATAATGTTGTCGGTTTTCTGTATTCACTTAATGAAAAGGGTCTTCCTACCGTGCCCACGCGAACAAGTACATATTGCAACATTCATAATTGCTTACTTTCAGTGGACTGCGCCTTCAAGAAAAAATTTTTGCCAACATGTACGACACTTTATCATGTATAGCTCAACTAATTGCTGCATTAAGAACCGTAAGTGTTCGTCACTTCATTGTGACAACAATCAATAACAGCCGTCACGTACCAATGTTTAAGTGTAATTTAGTGTGACAAAATGACAAACATTTATTTATAAATCATGATTGTAGCAACAGCAAGGTGGTTGTGAGACAAAAAAACACACTTATACATGTTCATTAGAATTTGGCCATTTATTGTTATTACTTATGCTTTTTTTATACAAATTAATGATTCAATACAATTCCACATTTAACAGACAAACACTGAACATATTAGTCCCTTATGACGAGCTAAGCAATGCGAAATAATCATCAGGATACAGTGTTCGGCCGCAGCCTCAAAGCTGCTAACTAAAGATGCGAAATGATCATGTGAATGTCATGTTGGACGGGGAGCTTTATAGCTCGACCAAAAAAAATGCGAAATGATCATGTGTATGTCATGTTGACTGTGAGCTTGACAGCTCGTACAAAGAAATGCGAAATAATCAGGCGAATGTCGTACTGACGTACAGCCTCACAGCTCGTACCAAGTAATGCGAAATGGTTCTTGGCAAGCCGAGTACATTTGTATTGTAATGGTTTGCTTGTTGGTCTGGCCGGACCGTGGGTGTGCCGGTCGACGCAAGGTACAGACGGTCGCGATTTGCCAACAAACCTCTGTGCCACTGTGTCGGCCCACACTCTCACAAGCCCGCCATACCGACAAGAAAACCCATACAATAACAATACACACTACACAGTGAAGGCAATAAATGATTTAAAAAAAACCTAGCTGTAGCACTTGTTAAAACATTATAACATAATCACATGTCGTCAATTAAGTATTCAATACATTGCAGCAAAATTAAATGCAAAATAAAAAATTTAAATTATTTTTCAATTAAAAATAATAATAATAATAATAATAATAAAACAGTTACAAATTCTTTAAGCAAAAAGTGTTATTAAGAAATTTATTCATTTATACTTGGTGAAAAAGAAGAAAAATAAGAAAAAAAAATATTACATACGAAGGTCTGAAAATGAGGGTGGGGATGAGGAGGATGAGGAGGAGGCGCCGTCTGTCCCGCCGGCCACCTCTTCGACGTCGGGTCCCTCGTGGTCCGGGGTGCCCGTCGCCTGCTGCCTCCTCGCCTGCCGCGCAGCCGCTCGCTCCCGTGCCCGCCTTTTCGACGAGCGGTTGAGCTCCGCTGCCCGTCCGGTAACCGTGTGGAAGCACCCACGGAGCACTCGGTCTCGGTCTCTGGGAGACTCGAGATGCCCGTGGGCCTTCAGAGCTCCTGCAAAAAATGGAACACACAATGTTAATGTAAGCATTTCGCATTAATTTACGCGGGCATGACACTTTCAATGAGTGCACAACGCTTTTAGCATGTACTTACGCCGGACGAGCAGCTTCACGGCCTTAGGCACGGAAGCGAAGGTGGGGCGGGCTGTTCCTGCAGGAAACAGGAAGTCCTTGGACAGCACCGCCTCCACTATGCGGCGCGCGACTGTGGCCGCCGGCAGCAGGTTGGTGCCAGGGTGTAGGAGGGCGTGATACGCAGAGGCCGCCATCAGGACGTCCTCCTGCATGTTGATCACGCCCTCGCCTGCCACGCTTTGACGGAACACCCCGACCCGTTGTTGAGGTGGCAGGGACGTAGCGGCGTCCTCCTCGCCGCCTGCCTGGTCTTCTCGGCGGCCGCTCTCCTCGTCGACAACGACCTCGCTCGCCGGCTCCATGGGAGCGGGTGACTCGCGCCCAGCGGCGCCGGGTGGCACCTCGCCGGCCTCCTCAGTCCGCAGCGGCGTCCTCGTCCTCCCAGCATCTCCATCCCTCCCTGGGCGACCTGCCCGGCCCTGTACAAATCGCTTCGCACAGAGCCCGACACGTCGCCCAGGAGAAGGAGGAACGCCAGATCGTCGCCCATGATCAGGCGACCCAATTCTACCATCGCTCGAGCAACTGCGGAGAAAAGGAACAACACTTGCCATAACCCTTGGGTAAGACTTAACGTGCGACAATGTACACATGGTGTCGCCAGACGTTGCTTAACGCCACACTAAGCTGCTTCAAAGGTTGTAACTTACGTCTTGCGTGGGCGGGCGTCGCACCCGTGAGGCCGAAACTGGACCCCACGTTGCTGTAGGGCCTGGTCATGAGGGGAAGGAACGACTCCCCCAGCGCCGTGGCGGGAGGCAGGAACGGCCTCACCGCCGCCTGCCCGTAGCCGCGCGGCAGCACGGCCGGCACCACCACCCGGGCCTCCTCACGGCCTGGCCCCCGCTCCTCCACTCTCGCGGGCGAGGCCGCGCCAAGGGGCCCTCCTTCCACCCCTTGGCTTCCGCCGCCGCACTCCTCAGCCGGAGGAGAGGCCACCGGCAGCTCCTCTACCTCTATGCCGGCTTGGCCCTGAGTAGCTGCCCTGGCGGCAGCCCTCCTCCTCTGGGCCCTCGTCTGCAGCGGCGACATGTCTGTTGAAGCAATACAAGGAAATAACATTTCTTTGCAACCAACAAGGTTGTGCGAAAGATTAACAGTGCGGGTGACTGATGGGTACGAATGCAATGCACAAAGTATAAAACTACATACCTTCCATGATTTCCTGTGTCGGGATCTGGGGCAGCGAAGAAGAAGCGAAGAAATTTGTTGAATAGAAGAGAGTGATGAGTTTAGAAGAATCGGGTATCAACTGAAACAAACATAACACAATTTTGGCACAAATACAGGACAACATGACATCTCATCACATTAAGTAGTCATAAAAGTTGAACACTTGAACTTATAATTGATGTTTTGGCTTTTGAGAGAGGAGGAAGAATGGCGACAGCTATTAATGTTCCAATGTCTTGTAGTAGAAACCACCTCGAAACACGCCGACTGTATGAAAACATAAATTGCAAGACACTTCACATACCTTTCCCTGTTTTACAACATAATGGCCTTGTCTACGAATGTTGTAAGGTACGTACCACCGTAAAAGCAGACCTTAGGGTATGTTGCTTTCGCAGGCTCAGTCTATAGTATTGTAGGCAGAGAAGAAAGTTACTAGAAGAATGTCAGTTGAAAATAGTGTATGAGTCGAAAAAATACTAGTAATTTAGATGAAGGCCGAAAGAAAATTTTTTTTTGGTTTTTCCAACTACAAAATTTCTAATAAGTCTTATTTAATTGTTGGCGGTGTTGTCGGAGTGAAGTATGAACAACAATAAATAGGCAACAATTAAACGTATTGACGAAACAGAATGGGTGTTGCAGTGTTGTAGGTACTTCTTCACTGCGACAGTACCAGCGGATGAAGGATGAGCGGTGGAGAGAATAAGCGATGGTCGCGTATGCAAGCGTGAGAATAATGCGGCGCGTGTAATAACATATCGGTAAAGGGATATCCTGCTTTATGTCTTCAATGAGCGTCTCTATTGTAGTTACCCCGAAGGTACTACCACTCTCGACCGACTAACCTTCTCACAAAGATTCCTCACAAGAGTTTGTGGAAGTGTAAAATTTCATATAATTTAATTTGCTGCCTTTACCAGTTACGCTACGTTATTGCGGGACGGTAGAAGCGTAACTGACGGCCTGCATTCGTCACACGTACGGCCAAGGGAGATGAAATTGTACTTCGCTATGACTATTATTAGTAAAATGCATGTGCGTTTAATGATACGATTCCTTGTGCACAATGTGACACCCGTATTAAGTCCATTACTTACAAAGCATGTCGGAAGGGCTGATCGTAGTTGACGTACCCGAAAGCGGAACGTACCCAATACAAAACAAAGACTTACAAACATTGCCAGGACACTACTGTGTGTAATTAAATAGTAAGAACGTAAGGTACGTGCGCAATGTGTCGAATACGAAATAATACGTACAGTGTTACGTAACACAGGAAAGAATGACAGAAATATAGGAAGGTTTGTTTTTTGTTAAAGGTGCTCCCTTTACCAAGTCTTATTCCGATAAGTATATTTGTAATAAACAGTAAATGGTTTATTTTGTACGTGTTTTCTTCTTGACACGTTTATCAGTGACTAACGTATTTGATAATTGTCGATTAGAAGCATATGTCTTTCTTATTGTAAGTCTTTCCCGTTCATTTTTGTTTCACTGTGTTACGTTTCTGTCCTAATATCAGGCCATAAAACGCATACGGGAAGTCTTGTACGTTATTACCGTTGGCATTACTGGGAATACGCTAGTTCATTTGTCTAGCTGACTATTCAAACGTACAAATGCGATATGCCGTCAATAGAGCGTCATGTAATGCATTACTCTTTCAGTAAAGTACATACGAATATGTCGTTTGTTGCGCCACAGTTTCGTACTGTAATGCGTTTTAAGTCAGTTGAAATGTACGTGTAATTTCCAATTTACTTTACTCTCCGCGGCGTGCGACAAAATCAGGTCGTACTATTAGTACAACTCAGCAAACTATTACTTGTTTTGTACTACATATATCATCTACTTGCAGAAGGCGAGTAGGAACATGTCGTACACAAAATAATACGTCACTGTTTACAAGTTGCGTAAAACTTTTGTTGCAAAGCTAATTGCAAATAATGGCACTATTCACGTTAGTTACATGAACTTTTATTGCGTTAACAAATATGTACTACAAAGTAATTAGGCCGTTAACTTGTAAACAGGGGAAAAAATGCCACCCTCTGTTGGTATGCAATTGTACGTTGTTTACATTGATGCGGTGACATTCGTATCATTAGTCACGCAAACATTACCTATTTACGAATTATTTATTATTAAATAAAATTTATAATTAACTAATGCCGCTCGTTTTAACGACATTACGCACGTACTAATTTTTGCTTGTGTACACACACAATTTGAAAATAGCCAATGACGGGTGATGCTGGAGCGAACAATGGACACCCGCACTTTGCATCCGTTACAGCATCTTCAAGAACAATCGTATCTTTCCGTATGCCCAAAATATACGGCCTTGATATACAGAAAATGTCGTTTCGTATAACACCGTTTGTACCACATTCGTCGGTAATAAACGTTGCATTTATGTAAAGTACCACTGACCTGCCAAGAGTTTCGGACAACACCAAACCTGGAACAGAATTCGACGAAAAGTAACGGTCGCTTTGTTTGTATCTTTTTTTTTCTCTTGGGAAGCGAGCATAGATACAAATTATTGCATGGTAACGTTTTACGCATTTCTCCATCTAGCGGTTCTTATTGAAACTACTTGCAGCCTATTTCGTAGACTAGGTGTACACAGTAACGTGCGCCATATTAAATACCGTCAAGTCGTTCTTTTAAATAGTAAAGTATTTGTCATTTACGCATATTTTATGAACTTGGAAAAGTATTAAGAACAAATTTTTAGTTGTAAAATTATTACTACAACCTTGAAACAAGCAAGCATTAAGCTTATCGTTAATTTTATTACATTTAACGAGAAGCAAGATCGGCGGGAACACAGAGGCAATGTTTGGTGTTGGCACCACTGAACGGCCGCGGACGTTACTAATTTCGAATTGTCCGCTGCAACTGCACGCAACGGGTGATCAGCTCTTCGAAAAGTGAGAAAAAGCAAGTATTTACGATATAGAAGACAAGTATTAGTTAAGAAAAACTTCCGTCGTTGAAACTGTAAGTGATTACAACCAAGCAGGCCCCGGATTACCGCAATGAAGTGCTGCCGCGCAATAAATTGAACTCGGTTGGCGAGTTGCCGCCGCCTTACAGCGTACGCGCGTATACAGTATTACCTGAGCGCGTACGCTGTAAGGAATTCAAACTTCAAACGGCCGTAATTTCACACTGGAAAGAGATTTCCACTTGAAATATTTTTTCCCCTATGCAACTAAATTAGCTTTATAATGTGTAACCCTTAATTGCTTGCTATGTCGTATATTTAAGGCGGTACGAATTTTTTAGTGCTTGTTATTAGACATTGTTAATACAATAAGGCGCGGACGCTGTAAGATAGCCATGCATGACGTCACGATAGCTGTGCGGGAATCGTTCCATACAGCTAACGTAGGTTAATTACTTCGTACGTAATATGTGAATAGATGTATATATGTTAATAAATGTAATTAGTATGCATATATATATATGTTCATATATATATATATTAATATAAGTAGACGTGGAAGTAATTTGGAGAGCGTCAATATTAGTCGAAGAGTGGGCACTTTGTAAATGAATTTTTTTTATTATGCCAGTGTGTTGAAAGTAGTGTAGGCGCGGTGTGCAATAAATATCACGAAATAGACAAGTTTAGCAAGAAACGTAGTACGTGAGGAGATACAAATACGAATGAATAGTACATGAAGTACGGAATATAAACGGAAGATATACGGATATTGTTCCCTACACCTACTCGTGTTATTTTTATTTTTTTCCCTTTTTTTCCCACAATACCATCACAGTGTCGTAATAAATTATTAAAGGCTTCGAGGAAATACTTTCTCCGCTTGCAAAAGTGTCAGCCACCTTCGTACATTATTTTCTACATTAGGGTGTGCAACAATAGTATACGATATACGGAAGGTATACGGAACATTGTTCCGTACACCTACTCGTGTTATTTGCATTCCTCCCTTTCTAAGTACCATCACAGTGTCTTGAAAATTATTTAGGGGGTAGAGGGAATACTTGCTCAACTTGTAAAAGTGTTTGCTGCGTTCGTATATTATTACCAACATTTTAATCTGTAACAATAATGTAGGATATACGGAAGTTATACGGAAGGTATACGGAATGTATACGGAAATAGTTTGCTTCTTCTATTCGTGTAATTGCAATTTCCTTCTAACCAGCATTAAATACGGAACTCTCATTAGTTGTGCAGAGTCAGAAAAAGCTGTTGTAAGTTATATTGGAACCTTTTTGAAGCTGGTGTTACGTGAATGGAATGTCTGAGCGAATTATTTCGACTACTCTTGTGGCTGGCATGAGAATGCCAGTGTAAGTGTTGCAACGCGGTTGACTTGATAGGTCAGATTTTGACATTTTTATTTTAAACCGCTGCAGTGTCTTGAATCTGGTTATAGGGGGTCGAGGGTATACTATCTTAAGTTACAGAAGTATTTGCTACCTTTGTACATCAAGCCTGCATTTCACCACAGTGTTTTGCAAATTATTAAGGGGGTCAAGGGAATAGTTTCTCCACTTGCAAAAGTGTTTGCTACCTTCGTACATTATTTTCAACGTTAGACTACCTAGCGTTCAGGCTGTTGGGGCCCAAAAGGCCTGGACTCCAAGTGGGAGACTGAGGGTAATGGTAAAGGACAAACCTGACGCAGTCTGGGAAACAGGTCCCACGCCCGGACCTACGGGTTGTAAGGGAGTCCCCCGGTGGGTACTCCAGGTGATGAGTACCCTGTGGGATCCTTTAGTACCAGACGGTCAGGCTGGAAAACCCACGAATGCAATGGAAATTAGGCAGTACTACGGGCGACCAGGTTAGCCCACGGTATTGTTATCTGCCGTGACTGGTCAGGGTTGGATTCGTAGTGGTGGTGGTTGCCTATATGCTGGGCAGGCCTGGAGGGGACGCTCCCCTGAGAAAGGCCGACGAGTAGTCTGCGAAAGTGACCGGGAGCAGGCCTGGTGAGTCTGTTAGGGGTAAGATGGGCCCCGACTCAAACCAAGAGGTGACTGAACTGAGGATATCAGTCGGGGGATAGGTAAGTGGGCGAGATCCGGGGATGGGTGGCCCTTGGCTCTCTCGCTAGCTTCTGTCTTCCTTTGGTAGGTGTATGGAGGCGCAGTTCTGCGCTCCGCGAAAGGGTTCGCGCGGTTCCAACAGACTGTTAGGTAAAGTACACTGCGTGGCAGAGCGTGATCTCTCCCCTCGCCCATGGGGGCCGGGCGCTGGGATGGCCTTAGGCTAAGAGGCACTGTTAACAAAGAAAGTCACGATTAACGTCGTAAGTTACATTGTATGTAGTACTCGAAAATTTGCAGCCGATGCTCAGTTTAATTCCAGGTATCATCGTCTCCTGCTAGAAGTCATACTGAAGTAGGGAAGTCGAAGGTTCGTTGGGTCCATCTGTGACTTACTTATCTATGGCTTTTCTGTATGTCCCATGATGTGCAGTGGTACTTGTTGTGTTTATGCCATATAACAGCAGAGGGTTAAATCAATTCCTGAACTGCATTTATCTGTCGTCCCTAATAAGTAGGGTTGCCAGTGTTTATGAAGAATGTGTTATGAACTGTGCCAGTTCCCTTTGTGCATTGTCGATACTGGGATCACCCAGTGGTGGGAATATTACCAGGAGGAGCCGTACGGCCTCCAAAACTCGAGCCCTACAGCGCAGCTGCCTATGACGTCACGCGATTTGCAAGGGACGGGAAGCTACAACTAGGCAGTACATATCCGACTTATCGCGTGTGAGTAAAGCGATATACGTTCCGCACGGCCGTAAAAACTCCTCAACTGAACTCATCATTTATCCAAAATCATCCATCCAAATGACTTCAAAATTTTTACACCGAATTTATGCACAGTCAAGCCAATGATGATATCCGTTAATGTTCTTTACGATATATATCGTACGATCATGTATGTGTATAAAACATACACATGGTATTAATATGGACGGTTTTCTTTTGACAGACAAATGCCGGGCATTGGTAGGCGAGGAACTGTGTTGAAGGAAACTATGCAATTAGTCGCTATGTAAATCTTTATGAATTGTATCAATGACTGCTCTTTTGGCGGCAGGTAAAACACAGAACATTTCAGTTGCAATTCTAGTTCGTTTAACAGGACAATACTTTTCCCCAGGTTTAGTTGAAAATAAAATATTACAAGGCCATAAAAATTAAGTTTCAGAAGTAACTTTGAAGTATTATGGGAGAAGAAGAAAGGGAACGCATATAAATTGACAACTGCAGTTTGATTTCTTAAAAATTTACCCCACATTATATTGCGTCGAACTGTTAGGATCAAATTTCTGAGACACGTCGTGACCTTTAAGGATGTACAAAAATGTAAGGGAATCACCTTAATTATCAAGGTATCTTATTATTTCTAAATGTAATTCGTAGTCACATGTAAATATTTTTTTTTCAACCAGAATAAAATCCGAGCACATTTACACAGTTAATAAATAAGAAAACAAATAATACAGTTTACTATTTAATGTCGTGGACATTTGGTGGAACAATTTATGATAATGATACAAGAGAATGACAAAGAACTAGAACATTTAAAATGAAAATTGAATGCTTAGCTCACATTGTATTGTAAAGAGATTATTATACTTTAATATTTAAAAATGTTTCTGTTTATAAAAGTGATAATGTAGCTTATTACAACATGCAAAAATATACTTAATTTAAACTACATACAAGTAGAAAATTTTCTAAATTACATAAAATATTATATGAATCAGTGCTGACAAATAATACTGTCTAAAGCAAGAACATGAATTAAGTTAATGAATAACATTACCTTTCGAGATCATTTCTCACACGAATAACTACATCACAATATACACATCGAATTGCATTGGTTACTTGGCAATAAGTATTTACAAATCATTATGTTTTAGCCACAATGAATATAATAGTTTAGTTTATGATAGCTCTTCCGAAATGATATAATATGAGAATTGTAGGTTTTACTGTTGACATTTTTAACATTGCATGACTAGAAAGTATGGGCAATTATAAAATTATGATATAAACAAATACGTTTTTACATTTGGCACAAATATTCTAATTATTTCTAGTATGCAAACTTCCATGCAAATCACATTGTTTTGCCAAATAAATACACGAGTAGCAATTTCGACCCACCATGAAATCTACTTAATACTTGCATACAACACAAATGGCAGTTAACAGAAAATTTTTTACAATTTTTACTAATTATTCGCTTTTCAGTCATACTGTCCTGATATGACTTTTTGATTTAGTTCTTTGACTCTTATAAAGTATGAAACAACTTCCCTAGAAAATGACGGCACTGTCGAAAAATCATGTGTGTGACCTTTGAAACTATTTGATCTTCTCTACTAACAAACTGTCCATGAAAACTAGTTAAAGATTTTTCGGCTATCCGAATTGTTGTTATTCGTAAGCCTGTACATTTTGTCGGGAAATTATGTGCAACAAAACCTGTCAGAAACAGGAGGCCTTCTTCTGAAATCTTGTTTTCATTTTCAATACTTTTGGTCCAAATGAAACTTTCCTCATTGTCGAAGAATTTCTCAAAGTACTCCTCGAAGTACGCTTCTTCGTTGTTATTCTTGCTTTGCATGAGATTGTGCAACAGACTCACTTTTCGACACTTTTCATTCGGTCTGGTGTGTTATGTAATAAATCATTATCTTCTGGAAGATCTGTGTTTTTGTTGACAGCAAAGAAAGCAGATGAGTGTTTACCTACAATGTAACTTCTTATCCGATACAAAACTCAAAGGAGTGAAATGATCGTTAGTACGTCCAATACCTCTTATGAAAGAAAAATGTTTTCTACTATATGTTGGTTTAACTTTACTGTTAATATGAAGCTAACATCAAATTTTGATTTCTAATCTTGGAAAAGTTGCATTGCATATTTATTGCTTATAATAACACAATTTTGGAACAGCAATGCCGATATGCAACCGGTCACTCTCGTGTTAGTCATCAGTTCATTGACAGTAAACAAAATATTGTTTTGTTCCTGTATGTTCTCTCCGTAAGCATGCTTGCTTGCTTTCGTCTTCGTTAAAGGCGAAACTGGGATTTAAAACATCAAACCAGGAATTCATCAACAGAATGAACTTCGATATTGGCTGCCAGTGTCCTTGTACGGCATTTTCTTCGCCGCAATTTTCTATTGCCTTGCCAATGCTCCTTGACAGTAGAGGTGCTGCAGTCTTTACTTTTTGACGCTGTGATCTCGAGACATCTAGATGGTGTTGAGTAATTTTGTGAGCTTTTTTTAGATCTGATGTTGATATATCTAAAAGGGGTTGTGTAGTGCTTTTACCTATTTTTTGCCCTGTTGGCAAATCGAAACCTTTGTCGAGGAAGTGTTTTCGTGGAAGTGTCAAGAGATTTGGGGCGTCTGCGAACACAAAAATATGTCTAGAAGAGTTGAATTGTTTACCAACATACCCAAAGTTTTAAATAGTTTCCTGTTTGATCCGCCCAAGTCACTGGTAAATGAATAAACGGGGTAGCCACTTGATTCCAGAGATATTATTTGCTTTAGTGTGGACTGTCATGGGTGCATCGAACTCATAGTAAATTGGTTTCCTCCATGTTGAAAATAAGCCACGGACCATTACGACTTGAACAGTTATGTGAAGTCCCGTAACTTTTTCTCGAGCACTGTCGAAATACGCATCGTCTGAAAAATACATCGCATCAAATGACAATGCTGTTAATCGTTCCCGGTCGGAGAAACTAACAGCAGTTTTCTTCGTAAGAAGGAGCACATCTCGTAGAAATACCAGGTCCACAATAGATTTTTCTGACCATCTTCTAAGGGTGGTTACAGATGGAAGGGGATATTTCAACTTATTCCTTAAATATCTGTAACCTTTTGGACTCACGCTTCGTATAGTAATGGCTGCCGATATGTCACCTGCAGACCAGCAAACTCTTGAAGAATTATTCGTCATTTCCAGTGTCGGATTTATGCATCTAGGAGCTATAGGCATGTGAGTCTCGCCCCACCCCCTTCATCAGCATAACGTAACTTATCCTTCATTACAAAATCGGTAGCATTTCCTTATCACGCTATTAATAATTACTCTGCACTATAATCTCATTATATACATAATAGCAATGATGTAACAATTATTTAGCTTAACTGTAATGCAGTGACTGTTAACAATAACTACAATGGACTAATAAAAAAACATAAAATACTCTGTAATGAAACAGTTGTTGAAAAAAGTTATGAGAAGACAAAAAATTATTCTCTTGTCACCTTAGTGATCAGCTGCGAAAATTGTCAAAATCAACATTACATTAGTATATTAACATATTCTAGTTAGTATGTTAATATTGAAATTTATACAAAGAGAAAAATAAAGTATTTTAGTAAAGTAAACACAAACATCAGCATGAAAACAAACAGAAAACATTACACTATTGAGAGCTAAATTGTGATCATCAATAATACAAAAACAATAACAATATTTAAATATTTGGTAAACATAAACACTAATCTGTAGTACTACTACAAAACAATTCAAAATCACGAATTTTTATTACTTCACTGCAGGTCAGTTGTAAAATGTCTTAATTATACTAAACAGGGGATTTACGATTATTTTTGTTCACACAGAATTACTTTGTTCTTTATACCAAATTCAGCAACTAACATGAACTTCAGTAATGCACAATAAAATAAAATACACATTTCTAAAATGACTTATTTTAATTACATCTGTGAGGCTTTCGATGTTCTGCTAAGTGCACAGGACATTATGGTAATACAAATTATTTTCATTCACACAGTAACACACTATTATATACATCAGTTTAAAAAAAAAACATGAGTGTTGATACATCAATGCAATCGTTTGTCCATAAAAAATTGTTCTGTTTCTTCAAGCTAGTTTATAGCAGTGCGAGTGCCTTCCTCCTTGCTTTCTTTCGCGCGAAGGTGTCTTGTATATCATCATACTCGATGTCTTGGGTCAGCTTTCCTTCGATGGTTAACAGCGCCGGTGCTGACAGTCTGTCATGGTCAGTTGAGGTTCTTAAATAATTCTTTACACACGAAGTGTCGAAAAGGATCTCTCTCCGGTGCAGTTGGTTGCAGGCGCGGTGAGTGCCATTCTAATGACTGTGTCGATGTTAGGATAAATCTCAGCCATATCAAACTGACGCAAAATCTTGCCAACATGAAACAAGCTCAGGCTACTGTTGTCGTTTTCAGTATTTTGCATTAAAAATGGCTTTAAATGTAAACATTCTTCTATAAATGCCGGTTCTATATTCTCGGGATAAAAACTCAGGAACTCCCTCGCATACATAGTATTTCTTGAAGCTTCTATTTGTTTTATATATTCTAGAAATCCGAATATATTGTGAAGCTCGTTATATTTCTCAACAAGACTCTTCAGCTCCGAGTGTACGGAATCCAGTATCACATTGGAAGTGTTGACACGAAAGTTCTCAGATCCTGTAAATGAAATTTCATTGTTAGTCTCCTCAAACTTTGAAGATAGTTTCCTTTTCGGTTGAGTATCTGCTCTGTATTCTTCGTTACAATTACCTCTCGCCACCCTTTCCAAATAATTAAAAGTTTCTCTCAATTCCAAAACAAAGCCACAAAGTGATTCATAATAAGTTACAACTTTGTCTAGTTCGGTGGTTTCATATTGTAGTTTAACATTTACAGTATTAAACCTATCTAGTATGCTACCCCACAAGATTGCTATGAATGTCGACTCAAGTGAATTCAACTTTTCTTTTAAAGCACTGGCTTCACTCCTAGCTGAGGGGTTTTCATCTCACTTATTTCCAATTTCACTCAATGTTTCAATGATTTCACACCAGTTTTCTTTTAGAGCTCGACAGACATCGTGGCAAGCTGACCATCGGGTCTTGGATAGGCTCTGCAGATGTAAAGTACGCTTTTTTTGAAGAAAGTTCCATCTATGTGTTGAGGCAGTGAAGAAGTTATAAAGTTATTGCAGCAACCCAAAAAAATTATATAGCCATGTACACTATTCAGCCGCACAAGACCTTACTAAATTAAGAGAATGGGCTGCACATGGTACATACTCCGCTAGAGGGTTTATTGACTTTATACGAGACTAAACGTCACTGTACATGCCAGACATATTTTGAAGTGTTGTCATACGACTAGCCTCTGCAATTTGAAATGTCTATGTTAAATTTATCATATACTTTCAATACTGCATCAACAATTTCTTGGGACTCGTGTCCAACATTAGGCACAAAACACACAAACCGCTCAACTGGTATGCCATCATTTGCAACATATCTAATTACAAAAGTCAGTTGGTCTGTATGAGAAATGTCTAGTGTTGAGTCTACAACAATACAAAAGTACTTAGCCTCGGTAACCTCATTAATAATTCTTTTTGTTACCTTTTCGGCAATAAGAGTAATAAACTCTTCGTATGTTGTTTTTGACAGATAAGACTTACTATGTAATGCTTCGTTTATTTTCCATAGTGCTGGATCCGTTTCGAAAACTACAGTTTCGTCCCAGCTTTTACAGCAATCGTTGTTATCGAATATATACACATTATTTATATCAAAGGTATTATGGGCTTCTAATATTTTCTCGCACAGTTCAGTTTCACAAACAGCTTCATTACATTTAGAGACGTTACAGTTAGAACTAGCCGGCAAAATGTTGTCATTGTTGACACTAGCACTAACCTCAGTTTTACGTGAAAAGAAGGTGGTGATACTTGGAATTTGTCCTCTTAGTTTTTCATCCTTCGCTTCTTTCTCTTCTCGCCTTCTCTTAAACTCAGCACCTCTCGGCTTAGCTTTATTACATCCACGACTACTCATAACTACTTATTGGCACATCAATTCACACTGCACAGGCACGATTACAACAGCACAGCAGACTCATAGAGTAAATAAGTGACTGACAGGAATGGCCATAGACAAAGAAAAAAATAGGTGCGTTACCATAGAGCAGATAATAAAAAGAATGCATTAGTCAACAATGTGAAAAATAAAGCCAATAAAACTGTGCGCTGGTCGCCATGATATTCGTACTTATATAAACAGTGATGGACATTTTTTTTTTTTACATTTTCTCCTAACTAAAAGTTCGCCCCTGTAAAAGTTGCGCCCGAGACCCGGGTCTAGTGGTAAATCCGGCCCTGGTCATTGCCCTTATTTGTCCTTCAGTAAAGTATCTATACAGAATTTTGGTAAATTTCTGTTTGACAGTTTCTTTAATTGTTACTTTAACGGACTTAAGTTCTTCAAAAATTGCTGTTTTTTCTCTTTCTAAATCTTTATAGCTGACTTGTAGTTTTCCTAACGTATTGTGATATTATTCGTTCTCTCATTTTAGTTGATCCAATCTTGAATTTATTTTATCTAAAACACTTTGTGGTATATTCACTGTAACTGCATTTGGTGAACATAAGAGTGCAATGCTCGTAGTTTTGGTCAGTGATTCTGTAAATATAGATGATATTTTCCTTGTCTTGTGTTTTGATGGAAACCTTATGTACAATTTCCTCACTTTACTTTCTATTCTGCTCGTCGGTTTGGTTGAGAGCTGAACCTAGAAGTTCGTGAATAAGATATCGTTTTAGTCTTTGGTTTGATATATTTGCCCTCTTGTACGTTGTTCGTTTCTTGTGTAAATAGATTAAAAATGTTACCAGGCAAATTCAATGTGGGGAGAGAATCTTCTTTCGTTTTGCGGTAAATTTCGGGTGAATAAATTAGTACTGTGTGTTGCAGTTTTTTTAAACGCATCTTCGTTGAAATGATTGGAGTAGATTGTCGCTGAAATAAATGTGGACATATGTTAATAAGTAAAGTAAAGGCTTTCTGTGGAAAACTTTCAAAAGTTAAAAAGTGTCCCGTTTAAACAATTGTAATATAATTAAATATTTGTATCGTATTCAGTTTCATTAACAACAGGCATTCAATAAAAATCTTTACAAATATGTAATGACAATTATGTCGAGGGCGTATTAATACTGTAGAAGGTTACAATTAAAAGTAGTGTGAAGTTTGCAATAACCAAAAGCTATGAAAGTAGTTCGCATTTGGCTTCGATAATGGTAGATGATTCTACCAAATATATTTTAAAGTGTCCGATATTAGCCAATACAGGATTTATTTTAACGTCTCATTGCTTTCGAAGAAACACATTAAATTTTTTTGTAAATATATCACAGCATTTCTTTGTAGTTTTACAAACTTTTGTAGATGTACCAGATTAAAAAAAAAATATTTGTTGATTAAATTACGAGGTTTTTTTGTAAAAAATTTAAGAAATATTTATTTCCTACCAAAATCATAGGTTTGCCGGCAAATGCATGGATATACGAAAATTACTCTCTTTGGTAGCATTTTTCTGGAATAAAGTAACTTTTCATACTGATTGCATGATTAAAATTTTGAAAAAGTTTAGACCGAGCTGTACATTTAATGTATATACATAACAAATATCCCACTAGCATGTAAATAAAGGTGTTGTAACAATAAGATGCATAGTGCTGAAGCGCAGTGATGCAGTTGCGAAAATGAGTCCTTTCATGAGTTTTTTTATTTTGTCAAAATAATTTTATGTGACATTTATTTATTCTACAGTTATTTAATAAATTAGTTTATGGAATGGCCGCTTGCCTAGAATTTAATGAAAATTGTGAAATACACATGTATTATGATCGCGGGGGGAAAATCCTTGAATAAAGAATAAATTCTTGCTATTTACCAAGCAAAAAAAGAAACACTGTGAGTTTACTTTGGTCTTTTGTTAATAGTAAAGCGTCACTTGTACGAGAACCAACTTTTTACTAACAGCAGTTAATTAAAATATACCTTACTTTATTAAATATATGAAAGAATTGCGCAGTTTCTGACAAGTTCCATAGGGCGTCTCTGATTCGAGATTTAAAACGTGAATCGATAAATTTTTTTTTCCATTCGAGAGCTTTGAGAGAATGGAAGAGATGAGAAACTCGTTTAGGTTAAGTGACACAACGTGTTTACCTATTTATCGAGTTTAGTGTGTGCTTGCCTTTATTCTTCGTAATGCACAGTGTTGAAGTTAATATTGTATATTTCAGGGCTTGTATTAACACCTCTTGATAAAATTCTGGATAAAACATATCTGTAAGATAGTCCACAAAAGTGTATTACTACCCTCTGATATCGCTTATCCGAGAGACTATTAGAAGCAGTAAGTAGCCGCATATGCACTTCCTTCCATCTCCCTCTGTCCCTTTGGTGAAGAGTGCCTCTTTCTAGCTCTTCTCTCTACTCTGAAGTTGACAGAAGTTTCTGTAGGATCACTTTCTTCGCTTCTTCATACTCCTTAATCAACAAATCAGGCTTCTGTGCATATGGTCCGTAGTGCTTATCCGTCACAGATGTTACATGAGCATTGTTTGGTTTTTTTCTCTTTGGATTATCTCGAGGCTTTTCTAGAACTGCTTTTCGTTTACTTTCAAGTATCTTTACATATTTTCCAGGACTTCTGTGGCACATGGTTTTGTGAAGTTTGTACATAGGCATATGTCTGTTGTAAGACACAACTGCAGCATAGTTTCTAGTAGAGTAAGATCTCTAGAGGCAAAAGTTTACCCGTTTACCACCCATACACTTAGCAACGATGGAGTTAAACTGCTCAACCAAATTGCTATCCCTTCAAAAGACTTCGTGCGTTTCGCAGTATGCAGTGGGCAAGCACAACTTCTATCTTACACGTAATTCCACTGTCTTCAAAATTTGGAACCATGTTTACTTCATTATTATTGGGCCCAGTACAAAAATATTCGGAGCACTTTGAATGATCACCAAATACGTGTTTGCAACTATTTGCGAGATCTTTTCGCAAACCAGTTTTTTTTTTCGAATTCACTGATGTCTTCACTTTTCCAGTGATGCACAGCTCCTCTTACAGCACCTCTCAGTCGTAAAATATTTACACCCAATATTTTTCTGAGGGTGACGTTTTTCTAAGAAGCATTTGTTGTAATGTCCTTCAATTTGTTACAATAATTTCTTAAAACATGGTTTCGACATTCAATTTTGGTGACAGTCATGACTTCATAGGGTCTGGCGTTTATGATGCTATTGTACACATTGCAGTTACCATCTGCGATAAGTGTGCCCAATTTCACTCTTGTACATTTCCATGCTTGATTTGAAACCCTCCAATATGATGTCTGCCTCCATACTGCTGGAGCTTCCGGACCAGTTTTTGTAGCATTTGTGATCTTTAACTTTTTCTCCCGCAGCATCTGCTCGTGCACACTTTGTGCAATATTTGTTTCGCATGCTTATGAATAAAACTTTTCAGGTATAAAACCCAACGATTTCTGCTACTTCCTGATAGTAAGCTGAAATTACTATTATTATAAGATCTTCTAGCCCAGTGTCCATCTGCACTAACTGGCACTATTGGGACCCCTTTTTCATCTACATCGCCTCGTTCTCGTGCTAGCTGTGCTTCTTGTTTGGTTGCAATTTCCATTTCTTTTAAAGCTGTTTTTTTCCCAACTATCACTCACTATGTCATGGTATTTTGCATATGTGTGAGCAGACATTGTTAGTATGTCCATAGCAGCAGTCAGCTCTTCTAATTGCCTATGCCCGATTCCAGTACAAACTGCTCTCATAACAGCATCTGTGTAATGATCCATATACATGCCATTAGGGTCTTTGTAATGTATAACACCCTGAAAGTTACACACATTACATTTAATGCTAAGTATTGATTTGACGCCTCTTCTTGCTTCATTTTTGATTACTAGATTTTGCATGCCACAGCCGAATGGCCCATGATCACACAAAACTTTCAGCCTGTTGAAGAAATATTTAACATCTAACATTCTTCTTCCACACGCTTCAAACGCGAGTACATTATCTACATGTTTCGGGGTATGTTAGTATGATGTTGTTGCAGATGCTCGCTAGTGGAACACGATGCTGTTGAAGCTGCATCTTCATGGGTCTTCGTGTGAAATCCAACTGACCGGTGACAGTTTTCTGGCGTATTTTTCAACGTGTCAGAACGGGAAGCATTGTTGCCAGTTGTGTCTTGAGATCTAAAAAAATATACATTATCATATATTTGTAAATATAAACTTTTAAGAGTAACATAGTCTTAATGAATTATTGTTGGATTACAACAACCATTTTTAAGAAATTATATGTTTAAAACGGGAAATTTGCCGTGCAATTTACAGCTATTTCTACACACCAGAGTTCAATTCATTGGCATCGAGACGTTTCTAGGCAAGCGTAATTTACGAAATAATTTAAATTAACAAGTTAATTTGATATTGCACGTCTTAAAACGGAATTAAAGTATTAAATATTTTCAACTTTTTGAAAACCATTAGAAATTTTTACTTGAGTTAGGGCCGATGATTTTTGTTGAAAAGATTTCTGCCTCACTTTGTTTCAATGCCGGACGTGCATATCTGCACGTGTTTCTGCGAAGAAAAAAGAAACTCTCATTTTACCGAGTCAATCATAATAAGGTTACTGCTACAACATATGTCTGTTATCTGCGGGTAGATCTGTGAGCCCCTGTTCTAACCGCAGATAACTGACGCACATTGTAGCAGCCCGTGAGATGCGTGAGTGTTAAAACAGCCAATTACAGTCCATGAAGCAAAGCTGCAGATGTGCACGTCAGATATTGAAACTTAGTGGGGCAGAAATATTATCATTTAAATACTTCCTTTAACTTTTGCTAAGTTATCAACATTAAACAGTGACTAGTGACCCTTGATTTTGGCAAAAAGAATTTTGCCTCACTTCGTTTCAGTGTCTTATGTTAACATTTACAGGTTTGCTTCTCGGTTATTGGTAGCATATCTTTGTGAAGAGATATTTCTCATTAGACTGTGCCAATCATGTCGAAACCCGAGATGTGTGACAGTTAAAACACCTAATCATTGACCATGAAGCATAGGTGTGGATGAGAACATTAACATTACTCATTAGGCACTGAAACAAAGTGTGGCAAAATTATTTTCGTGAAATGATGGGTCTCTATCAATGACTTACGTTCCTTGTCCTGGTATCTGCACAGCTGGAGTGGTCCTTTAGAATTTATGGTAACTTATGTTAAGAGCCACGATATTTTCGCGGAAATAATTATGTCCGTGTTAGGTTTCAGTGCCTTACGCACATACTATGTTGTCTTTCATAGTTACTGGCAGCGTGGCGTGTTGTAGTAACGCAACGTCTTTGATTTGACTGTGCCAATCCCAATAATTTTTTTGCGACACCGCACCTTTGCGATTTGCGAGCAAAATCCAAGGTGCGTGAGTGTTAAAAGAACCAATCACTGCAAATGTAGCAGAACTGCAGATGTGCAAGTGAGGTATTAGAAAACAAACTAGGGACAAAATTATTTTCGTGAATAATCGTGGTCCTGCTTATGCAGTAAATTTTTTTAACTGTGCGCTTGTAAGGCATCTGCGCATATTTACAGAATCACGAAAGTATGGCAGTATAAAACTAACTTTAATTAAGGCCCCTGATTTATCTCGGGAAGTGTAGACTGTTTGGTAGGCTTCAATGTTGCATGTTCAAGTTCGATGTTCTTGCGATTTTGGTGACCCCACTTTTGATTTGGCCAAAGCTAATTGTTGTACGCCACTACTGAACCCTGATGTGTCCAAAACTCTGTAACCTGCTGAATTATGCCCTAGAAAATATATTTTTTTGCCTCTTAGTGCTAACCAGACAGTTCATATATATGTGCAAGAAACTTCGCATTGTGGTTACACTGGATTATGGTAAATTGGAAATTACAATTCTCGAATTAACGCCCAGATGAAATATTAATTTAGCAAAAATCACAAAATAAATAATTTTAGAATAAATTTCGCAATGTGTTTTCATTTAATTTAGTTCATTGCTGTATTCAAGACTCGACGTATAAATATGCATATTTTACTTAGAAAATGGTTGTTGCTATGATGCTTCTAGCTTGTTTGTTACAATCGTTACAAATAGAGTAGCAGTTTAATTAGCATTTTATAAATTAGAATATGCAAAACCAGAAGTTAAATCACATTTGAATTCAAGATGAGATGTCTGTTTGTCTTCATGGATCTCTTGATATAATAAAAGCTGGCTACAACAGCCATGTTTAGTGCATTCGAGAACAAATTCCACCACCACTTCTTAATTCGTAGCCGAGGTCTGTAACTTGCTAACATCCTGTCCAAAACATCTACACCTCCCAAGCCAAGGTTGTATTTTCTTATCAAGTTTGGTTCGGGTACGCTGACTCGCTATGTTGTTCCAAGAGGAAGATGGTTTCTGTGATTTGAAGCCAGTGTCACAACAGCATTATCATTCCAACGACACATGTATATCTTTCCGTCAGAACGAAAATCGAAACTTCCACGAGTTTCTTTATTAATTTGTTTCGAGTCAGACAGAGTACATTTCTTTGTACGGTTGTCTCGAATAATGCCAGTTGCTTTTATGTTCTTCTCAGCTAGCTCACACAGAAGATCATAGGAAGTAAAAAAATTGTCAAAGAACACTTCAATTTGTAAAGGATTCTCCACAATAGAAAGCAAATTATTTACCACTCTAGAGCCAAGTGGTTCATTCTGTGATGCACTTTTCCCTCCATACAGCTCCATATTGTACGGATAACCATTGCAGGAGCACAACATCCACACTTTGTAACCAAAACGAATTGGTTTTCCTCGAATGAACATTTTGCAGCTGTGGTGTCCATAATATGGCACCATAGACTCATCAATGCTGAGGTCTTTATGAAAAATACTATACTGCTGAAAATTTCTGTTTAGTTCATCATACATTGGTTGAATTTTTCCCAGTTCATCCCCTGTTTGCAGTTTAGTGTTATCCATTAGGTGTAAATATTTCTTGATCTCTCTGAATTTATTTCTTGGCATTACTTTTGGTACAAGGGGGATCGCCACATCTTCAGCCGTGCCCCAGTACATATCTTCTGTGGGAACACTATGATAGCCACTTAGCAACAATAAACCAAAGAACTGACCTATTTCTTTCCAATCCACCTGAAATTGAATACCTTTTTGAAGAGCATAGAGAGAAGTAATTTTTGCTACGTACTCTAAATAATTTTGGGGTAATATTTTTTCAAGAAAACATCAAATGGCTCTGCCAGTACCAGCTCTGGATATCTAACCGATATGGGTTCAAAACTACAAGATGGAATAACCTTTTCAAATGAATCAAACTTTTTCCATCGTGGAAATGTTCTGTCCTTGCACTGTTTCTTTGTGGTTGGCGCACTGACATTGCTTGTAAATGTCTCTGTTTTATCTGCAAGTAAATCAGTACCAGTTGATTGTACATGCACATCTATCGCACCACATACATCTGCTGGAGTGACTTCATTGAGTTGTTCTTAATTTATTTGTTCCTCATCAGTAAGTCTTCCATCTTCATCAGGTGGGAGCTGGCAAAAATCTACTGTACCAGTTGCAGGTTCGAAGCCTGTTTCAGAGTCTTCTGAATCGCTTAAGTTCATAAAATAATCTACTGCATCTTCTAGTCTTCTGAAAGTTCCACACTGTTGACTTCGTGACATTGTAGCAGTAGCACACTTATAAGAGTTCACAATAAACAATAAATCTCTATCTCTTTGTAACTCACACTTTCACTGAGACAGTCATTTGGCAACTGTCTAGTAAACGCTAGCTTCCCAAGAATAAACCTCGAGATGTGGCGTGCTTTTATTTCCCCTCTGTCGGCTGCAGAGCAAGCTTTAGTTCAAAAAGGTACTTTAGACAAGAAATATTTATGTACTTGTGCCTTTCTTCTAACGAACCAAGTGTTTAGTTCACAAAGAGGGTATAAGATAGCTGCTACTGATAAGTACGGTATGTATTTCCTGCCAGATAAGATAATATATCTTGTATAGCCCCGCAACATTATCTTATTACATCGCTGCCTAGTAGCTACCTACCATATCCCTGGAGACACAAAACTTCATACCACATGCCAATGTTCCCATTTGGGAACAACAAAAGGTTTCTTCATGGTTGTCCACATCTTTTGGTTTAAAAAAATAACTAATATTTTTTTATGATTGGTAGCACAATGAAGAAAGAATTCTCAGTAGTATTACAAAGGTTGAGCAGTAAACTAATTTCTAGAGAATTTTTTTCATGATAACTGTAGAGAGGTAAAAAAATAAGCGTTTTCAGAGTCAATTAAAAATTGCTATAATAATGTAATATTTAAAATAGTTATACTAATAATTAGTTTCATATTTCATTAACTCACGAAACCGGAGTAGAGCACATAATACTTTTCATAGTTTTTTATAGCAGAAATTATAAGATAAGTTCCCAAATGGGAACAATGGCATGTAAAAGGTTAAGTGCGTGCGGTGCGATGTGGCATCATTGCGGGTGTGTGCCGACAGACCTCTGATCCCACCCTTACGCGGCAGTCGGCGACCTTGTTTGTCGCGAAGTAGATAAGACAGCTGTCTGCTAGGTTACTCGAGCCAGCACACTAGTCTACCCCGGCCAGTTTATCGAAGCATATGTCTATACACCCTTCAAGATGATTTCACGCTGTTAAGTGCGCTGTCTACCACAAATTTCATCACCATTTTTTTTTAATTTTTTATTTGTACCAGAAATTTTTTTTCTTAATTTAAAATCAAAATATGACTAAATTTGGCTCTAATGAAATTTTTTTATCCCTCATAGTTGTCGCGTAATGTCTTGTTTAAGTCATAGTGTTTGCATGTTTCTATTTTAACGACTACACAAAAACCAACTGCTATACCAAACTAAAAAAAATCAGTGGATAAAGACATTGAAGAATACAATGTCATTCTCATAAAAATAAAGAATAAAAATTATTTGCTTTTTTTTAATTATTGAATTTTTAAAATTTTTATTTTCAGTTTCAGAATTTTTTTTGATACAGATAATTTTTATTCTTTATTTTTATGATGACATTGTAGTCTTCAGTGTGTTTAGCCACTGATTTTTTTTTACTTTAGTATAGCAGTTGGTTTTAGTGTGGTCGTTAAAACGGAAACATGCAAACTATGACTTATACAAGCCATTACATGAAACTATGAGAGATAAGAAAGTTTCATAAGAGCCAAATTTAGTCTCATTTGTGTCTAAAATAAGAAAAAAAATATATGGTACAAATAAAAAATAAAAAAAATGGCGATGAAAATTGTGGTAGATCGCGCCCTTAACCATAAAATCCATAGGCTTTTTTTCAGTTTAAAAAATTTAACTCCAATGTCGTGTACACGACTGGATCAAATACGGAATGAGTTGGTGAAACTGTAAAACGTTAGCTTCTCATTCGGGAGGACTTGTATTCGATCTCAATATCCAGCCATTCTGCTTTCAATTTTTCATGGTTTCCCTGGACCACTCCAGGCATAGCATTGATCACGCATGGGAGCGAACAATAGTCAAATACAGTAATACAAAAATTTTTGAAATTCAATAAATTTTGACTGAAATTTTACTTAAGTAAAAAAAAGTGGGCCGTACATAGATAAATGTTGTACATAAACTTCCCCTAGAACATCTCAGCAGTATATTTTGGCTTCTTCATGTACAATAAATATTCAGTAAATGTCCCGTCACTACAATTAAAACATGACACACGCACAATAAAAAATATAACCGCAGTTTCTACATACACTGTCACTAAAAATGTGCTCTAATTGATATCACAGTTACGAAACTTTAATAAAATAATCTGTTGACGATGTCTCCTTCGAAACATTTTTCTTTTTCGAATTTGAAAAAGAATCCTTCGTAAGACCATCTTGTCTATTACGAGGCCGTCTATGTCCGCTTCAAGGTAGTCTAGGAGACCCTCGGCATACTCGCGCGCGAGAAAATGCGTTACTTTTACGGGCGTGTAATCTTCATCTTCACTGTTATTGACACTTTCGACCTTAGGTCTATTCATTTCTCTTGTGGTTCGCTGAGCGATGTTTTTATATGACAGAACGGCAAAACCAGGATGGTCTGCATCACATACAAACCACTCCACAATATCTTGGTCGGTCACAATTTCTCCGCCGGGTACTGTATTAGCTACCAGAACTAAATCAGCAGCTGGTATGTCCTCGTCCACGAAACTTACAGCATCGTATTCTTCTGTGATGTGCAGAATTTTGCTCCAGGATTTCACTAGCGTCGACGGCTTTATTCTTTCCCACGCTGCTGCTATTTTGTAAATTGCGTCCAAAATGCTGTAATTCTTCCAAATGATTTTAAATCGTTTCCTTCCTCGATGTGTTTTTGGAGAAAACTTGAGCGGTAGTTTCTTTTCGTGAACGAAATCACATCTTGATCCATTGGCTGGATTAAAGCCGTGACATTTGGTGGCAAATATTTGACGAATATTCCGCCATTCTATGATTTTAATACGGTTGTGCTTGGGTGGGAGGGGACATTATCTAGCAGAAGCACGACTTTCTCTGTGGTAACCCTTTGCTTCTTAGACATGCACGAACTTCTGGTACTATGTTCTTGTCGAACCATACTTTGAAAATGGTTCTGTCCATCCATGCACCCTTCTGGTTGAAATAGCTGACGGGCAAGTTCTTCACATCAGCTCTTGCGCTGGTAAAAGATCGTGGTTTTTGGCCTTTACAATGACAGCTAATTTCAGCTTGTGTGTTCCAGAAGCGTTTGAGCAGCACATCACTTTAAGTCTTTCTTTACTAGTCTTATGACCTGGAGCACTCTGTTCACTCACCGATGCAATTGTCCAGTACAGTCCACTTTCATCGGCATTGTAGATTTGATCTGGGACAAAATTTTCTCTTTCGAGTTCCTGAAACATGCCGCAAAAAGCCTCTGCAGCTGGTTTATTCCCGCTTAACTTTTCACCTTGTATGCTAATCGCGCGAATTCCATGTCGACTTTTGAATCTTATTAGCCATTCTGATGATGCATCAAATTACACTTCCAGGCCGAGGAGAGCATCAAAAAATAACTTAGCTTCTGTGATGCATTTAGGCCTAGATGCTGGAGTCCCTTGAGCCCATTGTTGCTTGAACCATTCTACCATTGCATTGTCTTGTAAAGATCTTGTTAGGTAGACTGTTTCACGGTTTTTCGTTTCAGCAAACCACTTGCAGAGTCGGATGTCGATGCAAAGCTTAACAGTTCATCATTTTTCTTTCTGAAATCGCGAACAATTTGTTCACTAATGCCGTATTCTTGGGACAGCTGCCTTACACCTCTTCCTTTCTTTAGCTCGTCGATAATTTTAAGTTTTTGTTTAATATCAAGCATTTGCGTTTATTACAAGACATGACTACTGTATTCATTGCTAAAAACTCGCACCATAAGACTGAAACCAAACAGTGCGGCTCAACCACTGCCTTGAAACTACTGACACATCAACCAGTCGTAGCTGCGCCGTGTAATAGGATCGCCACCCTTGATCTTCGTTTATGAGGGCGCGCCGAATATGTACACGCACAGCCTACAAGGTCGCATTTATAAAATATTTTATATTACATTCTCAACAAGTTACGAATGTCAAATATATAGCAAAACATACGAAATTATTTTTGTAGCATTTTATGTCATGAATCTTAGCATTTATGTTACTCATATCACAAGTTACAGCAATTGCAAAAATATTTTTTTAATAAAAATGCCTCGGTTAAGCCGCAACCCGGTTAAGCCGCACCCGGTTAGTCGCGAATCGACTGTATGGTTTTGAAATGCTGATTGCAACTGGCTGTTGATTTATCGGGGTAGGATTAAATGTTGGCTCACATGGAGCCATAACTTAGCAAGTTCTGTTCATTTGGTGCCTTTGTAGAGAACCACCATTTGTAGTTCTGTTTCGCGGGTTTCAATTCGGGTATTTAGCATTTAGATCTACTAGGGCTAATAAGGTGTGGGGTACATTATTTATTCAATTATTTATGTCTGTAGCTACTAGAGTTCGCCCTGGTGGGGCATATAGAGATAGTAATTTAGTTCACTGTTGCCCTGGTGTAAGTTCTATGCCTACTGCTTCCAGTGTTTGAAAGTCTGGAAATTTAATAATTTCCTGGTGCTTAATTGAATTGTGGCTAATTAATGCAACACCACTCCCTTTTCTCTTGTAAGTGGTCTATCCCTCCTGTATATTGCAAAGCCTGGAATAGTAAACCTACCAGTGGTCTTAAAATGTATTTCATTTATTGCTGCTATTTTTAAGTTGTTTCTGGATGAATAATCAGTAAATTCTGGTCTCTTATTATTACGGCCTCGCACATTCCGGTGTGTATGTGTGTGTGTCGGAGTTTCTTGCTATGGCTGCATTATTTTGTGTGTGCATGGCCAATTTTTTTGACCATTTTCAGGTTGAGCACTATGGTTTGTGCTATCTTTTCAGCTTGGGACAGGGCAGGTGTAGTCCAGATGTCTATTAACTGCTCTAGTGGCATTAGCTCGTCGGCGACTTCACGGTACTTGCTTAGCTTTGAGTCTTCTTGAAGGCAGCGCGGATCGCTTGTATTATCGCATCGGCTTCAGGAGAAGGAGCAGAAACTGTAAACTCCATGGCCTCAGAAGGCCGACTGGAGACGATCCGCCGCCGCCGTTTATCATCACTCGGGACAGGCCCAGCTGCAGACCGGCCCCCTCAGTGCGGGGGTAACGTTGCTGTTGCCCAAGCCTATTACTGTCTTAGGGATTCCAGGAAGCTTATCAGGCCTCCCTTTACTCCCTCTTTTCAGGTAGCCTAGCCAGGAAAACGGGCTTCCTGCAGTGACACTACTAATGCGAGGCTTTTCGCAATACTCGTCCACCCCCTAGGGGTCTGGTAATGGCAGTTTTATGGCGGATTTGTTGGCAGTTTTAACTGGCTCTCGTCGGACCAACCAAGACAGTATGACACGGCATCTAGCTCAGCAAGGCCTTCAGGAGGATCCTCTGCTTCGGCTAAAGTTAAGGTAAGTAACTCTGGGCTAGGTCGCTCGTAACCGGCACCAAGTTTTCACACCCCGGTACCGACCTGCTGTGACCCATCCAGTGCGCTCCCCCTCCCTCTGCTTCATGGTTCCTGCACGTTTTTATGCTCTTCTAGGCTTCATTAAGGTTTTTAGGCTTCGAAGTAAGCAGTACACATCCGCGTGAAGGGTTGTTCAGTTCATGGGCTTCTGCAGTGCACTCGTGCAGCACACTCAAGCCCCTCAGGTCTGTCCGCCTATGAGGAGGGCTGTTGCCCCCTTTCTGTGTTTTCGTCTCCAAGGGTCCCTCGATAGGCCACAAGAGCGCCCGCTTTTTGTTGTAATTTTGCAGCTGTTTTTGTTAAGTTTTCAAATTTGCCCATGTTTTTTTGTGGTAGTGAGCTGGTGACTGGAAAGAGGCTGATTATCTGTTCGTCTTGGTGGTGGATGGTGATTGGAATGGTGTGGTTCTGTAATTTAAAGTTTGGTCAGTTTTATCCTGGTTTCTGCATTTTTCCTCTTTCTACTTTGCTTCCTGTTTTTTTTTTTTAACAAATGGGTATCTGTATCTGCTATTTTGTCTGTTTCTTTGTTTTTCTCTGGCAGTTGCTTATTTGAAGTGTTTTTGTTTGTTAGGGTGTCTTTTTGTTTTTACCTTTTTTTTGTTTGCTTTAGTTTTGGCATTCTTGCTTTGTGTGTTTGGTCTATGTCATATGTTCCTTGCTGTCTTATTTTTGGGTTGGTATGTATGTAGTCTTGTGTTGTTGTAGAATGTTGCATTTTTGTCTGTAATTATTTGTAGTATTTTTTTTTGTTTTGTCTGCTTCATGTAATTCGTCTGTTGGTGTCAGTATGGTCGCTCCCATGACAGCTCTCAGTATTTTGTTTTGTAGTCATTGCAGTGTGTCTATGTGGCAGCGTGCCGCGTATCCCCAAACCTGGCATCCATACAACATGGCTGATCTTATGATGGATTCGTGTATGGTTGTTTTCGTTTTGTTAGTAAAATTTTTTGTTTTGAGTAATGCATAGAGTTGTTTTAAATTAGCTGTAGCTTTCCCTCTTATGTTTATTGTGTGCTCTTGCAATGAATGTTTGCGGTCTATTGGTAGCCCCTAGGTATTTTGACGTGTTCTTGTATGGTATTTCGTCTCCAAATAGCGTCAAGTTGTTATGTGGTCTTATTGTCCTTCTCCTTGCCATGACTAGTGAGGTTGTTTCCTGCGTTTACTTTAATTATCCATTTTTGCAGCTATGTTTGTAGTTTGCCTAGGAGTTGTTGTAGTGCCAGTGTAGTATATCTCAGGTTTTTTCCTGTCTTGTATATTAATGTGTCGTCTGCAATCACCAGTGTTGTTATGCCTGCTGACTGGCGTATGTCAGCTGTATATGTGCTGTATAGTAGTGGTGATAATGTTGAGCCTTGTGGGACTCCAACAGTTACTTGTCTCTCTTCTGATTCCGTCCTGTCTAGTGTAACTTTAAGTTTCCTCTCTGTAAATTAGCTGTTTAGTAGCTTTATGTTGCAGTCGCTGTAGCCTTGTGTTTTCATTTTGTCCAGTGTGCCATATACTCTGTCGAAAGCATTTTCAACATGTAGGAAAGTTGTCAGTGTGTAAGCTTCGTCTCTGTAGTTTTATTTTGCGTCATGTCCTTTTTGAAAAACAAGTGTTGCATCCTCTGTCAGCATCAACAGTGGGTGTATTGTGGAGTGGTGTTTTCTGAATCCGTATTGTATATTCGGTAGTGTATTGTTTGTCTCTGTTTCTGTTTGCAGTCTGTTCCGTAGTGTCTTTTCAAATAGTTTGCTAGTTATATTTAGTAAACTTATGGGTCTTCTGTTTGGTGGTATCCGTGGGTCTTCATCTGGCTTCGGTATTGTCACTACTAATGCTGTTTTCCATGTAGGTGGGAAGTATTGTAGAGTTAGTATGCCATTGGATATGACTGTCAGAAATCTTAATGTACTATATGGTAATTGTTGTAGTATCTCATTTGTTATTCTGTCTGGTCCTGGAGCTTTATTTTTGGGTAGTGTTTTTATGAGATTTTAAAATATTTGTTGCAGTGGGTGTTTACAATTAAATTTTATTGGATTGTGGGCATACACCATTGCTCATGTTTAGCTGATCAAACCTGTGTTGAGTGATAAAGTACGAAAACGAATAAGAAAAAAAAAACAAATATAAAATGCACAAAAAATATATAAAAAAAGCAATCCTAGAGGAATTCTGTCAATTTTTTTCTAAATAAATGTTATATTAGGCTACAAAGAATTCTAGAAATGGAATTCAGTCGAATATCGACACAACACCCAGACACAAAAGACAGACACAATATAGAACCAGATTCCCAATATGAAACAATTGGAAATAGACGAAAAACAGTGAACAGAGGATAACAAACATACAATAGACAAAAACACAAGTTAAAACCAACGAAAAACTGCAACGTTTCGCGGATCGCGATCTATCCCCGTCTTCAGGCTGAGACACAGCTGTTCGGAACACCAAGATGCGAATGAAGTTCGCTAGAAAAATGGGGCTTATATAGCCTGGATGGTCCCTAAGCTGCTCGGCCAATAGTGGCAAAAAAATTGACAGAATTTCTCTGGGATTGCTTTTTTTTTTATATTTGTTTTTTATATTTTTTTTCTTGTTCGTTTTCGTACTTTGTCATTCAACACAGGTTTGATCAGCTAAACACGAGCAATGGCGTATGTCCACAATCCAATAAAATTTAATAGTGTTTTTATGTTTCGGATAATTTCTGCATTGTCTGTTAATTTAGGTTGTGTTCGGTTTGGTTGTTGTAGAAAACATTGAAATTGTTCTGTTACGTCTCTTGTGAATTGTTCATCTTGTGGGTTTTCATTTGGCATGAATTGTCTTTGAAGTGTGTCGGCTGTAGCCTCTGTTTTTCCTTTTGGGTCGTATATTGATCCGTCTATTGTGGTGATTGCTGGTGTACTTAGTTTCTTTGTTTTTACCAGTAGTTGTCTTGTAATATTCCACATTTTGTTTATGTAGTCTGATGTGTCACGTATTTGTCCCAGGATTGTCTTCGTAGTTCGTTAAGTTTGCGTCTCATTTGCGCTTTATTTCTATTGTAATCAGCTCTGTTGGCGGAAGTGCGGGCTCTTTGGTTTGTGTCTCTCGCTTCCTCTTTTTTGTGCTATTAAGTAGTCTACTTCTGGTATGCTTTTGTAGTCCTCAAATAGTGGTCTTGGTATTGTTGTGGTCGTTTGTCTCATTGTGTCATTTATTGTGTCATTCAGATATTTTATTGTATTGTCTATGTCTGTTGTTTGTATTGGTATTTGGTCTGGCAGTATATTTGTTAGTATTTTTTAAATGCCTCCCAGTCATGTATTGGAATGCCTTTTCTTTTTGTCAGTTGATAATTGTTTGGTCGTAGTTGTGTCTCGCAGAGTACTGGTAAGTGCTCTGAGTCCAGTTCATTGAGCATGGTAAGGGTCATGTTATGTGGTAGGTTGTGCAAAGTAATGTCTAATATGTCTGGCTGTAAGTTTATTAGTGAGGGCTAGTAATGTTGGTTCAGTCGGTGCTGTTATGAAGTAGTCGTGGCGTTCCAAATGCTCTTTAAGTCTGCATCCTTGTGTATTTGTCAGTCTGCAGTTCCAGGCTTCGTGCGTACTGTATAGGTGACCTGCTACTATAATGTTGTTAGTATGTCAAGGTCTTCGTCTGTAAGAGGGTTTCCCGGTGATCTGTACACTGCTATGCAAGTGATGCTAGTACTTGCTGTTTGTACTGAAATTGCAGTAGCATTAATGTATTCTGGGTCTGGTATTGTAATTTTTTAATATGTATAGCTGTTCCTCCTTTTTGTGGGTGTGTTTGGTCATTTCTGTATATGTCGTAGTTGTAAACTTTTAGTCTGTGGTCACAGTCCTGTTTCGTTTATACGTAGTACATCTAGTCCGTATGTCTCTATAGTAGCTCAAGTTCATAGACTTGTGTCCTTACTCCATTGACATTCCAGTACGTTAGTCGTAAGGTGGGAGGCACTTGTCTTTCAGTCATAGTGTTCCTGCCAGGTAGGTCGTTATGGACTCCTGTATGATCCTGCGTCTCGTCCTTTGTTGTTTCTCTGGCCAGTTCCATGTACAGTCTAAAGTGCGTGAGTATGTCCAGTATTAGTGGGTCTTGTAGGAAGTCTAGCTGTTCCTTTAGCTCTTGAGCAGTCTCAGTGGCTTTTGTTTTGGTATCTTTCTCATTTGTTTCTTGTGCTCGTCTGTTATCTTGTGTCTGTATGTGTAGGGTCTGGTGGGGGAGGTGGTGGGTGTGATGGCTTGTTGGAGGAGGGAGGTGTTTGTGAGGGCTTGTGAGGGGGTGGGGTGGTTTTAGTGTCTTGTGTGGTGGTGGAGAGAGAGGTGGAATATTTTTGTGCTTGGGCTTTTCTTTGTCTGTGTCTGTTCTAGTAGTGGAATTTGTCTTCCCTGCCTGTAATTTCCGGTGATTTTTGGAAACTCTTGGGGTCCTGTAGGATTTGTGTCGTCGTCTGTGGTTTTTTGTTTTCTGTCTTTCTCTTTGTCTGTTTGTTATTGCTTGCAAGTGTGCTGGGCACTGTCTAAAGTTTGCTGGGTGGTCTCGTGTGTACAATTTACACATTGTGCTGGTACAGTCCTTGGTTTCGTGCAAGTCTTTGAGTCACGGTACTCGTTCTTGTCTGTCTGTATTTTAAGCAACTTGCTGGCAAGGCGCAATTGTTCTTTGTGTGTCCCCATCTTTGGCAGTTCGCACATTGTGGCATGTCGTCGTTCCTTGGTATGTACTCTTCCCAGTACACTGTCGTGTTGTTGATGACGTCTAGTTTGTACAGTATGTCTTTCTCGAAGTCTTGGTACTATAACTTTAAATATTCCCTTTCGTACAGTTTCTTCCTGTCCTTGTCTAGTCTTTCCTGTGAATGGTTCGAGTTAGTGGAGGTGGATTCCCTTGTCGTGTAGCTCCTGTCTGAATGTTTCCTAGTTAATGATCGCTGGTAGTTCCTTCAGTATGGCCGCATGTGTCCTTGTCTGGGTGAGTACGCGTGGAAACTGATTCCTTGTTCCTTCAGTAGTTAATTCGTTGTCCTGTATGAGTCGTGTGTTGTTATCAGTTATCAGTACCTTGATACCCTGTTGTGTTAAGTTATCTTACCCTGCTTTCCAATTTCTGATGTGAGAAGTGAGATTAGTCTGTTGTAGTCTATTGAATTGTGTTTGGCACCATGAACTTGGCCTCGTCCTCAGTGGTTCTTGTCTGTTGTGAGCTGCCAGGGATGTGTCTTTTCTTTTTTTCTCGTTTCTGGTTTTTGTTTCTTTTCTTTTCGTCTGTCTGGAGTCCTGTCTGTGTTTTGTCTGCTCTTTTTTCTTTGTTCCTTCAGTGTCTGTTGTCTCTCTTTCATTGTCAGTGTCTGACAGTGCCTAGTACTTGTTTGTGGCCAAGGGTTCGAGTCTCGTGTCTGTGGATTTTCCTAGGCATCTCATATTTCTTTTTCCTTTCTTTGCCTTTCGAAATCCACCAACTTTTATGTATGTTGTGTTGTCTGATTTGGTTAGTTGTCCAGTTGAGGTGCAGGCTATGTTGTTTTTTGTCGTGTCTTTCTTCCTCTGCTGCGCCCCGGGGAACGTAACAGGTCCCCACACAACCCGCAGGGTGCCCCAAGCACGGAGTCTCGGCGACGCAGGCAACCCCGAGCGCGGCCAAGCTCTGATGGGTGACCGTGGCTCGTGGAGGGCGCGTTCTGCCGAGCAAGGTCGCAGGCAAATAGTCGCTGGTCTGTCTAGTCTTTGTCGTCCTGCACCTGTACCAGGAGGCAGACTTCTCGCAGTCTAGAGGAACAATGTCGCGGCCCGAAGGCAACCCGCGCCTACCTGCTACACAAAGGCGAAGCCCCTGCGCCGCGCATCTCTTTGTACTCCTCGGGTCAGGCGAGTTCAAACTGCAGCCTCACTGCTAGCCCACCGCCAGCACTGCGCCTTGTCTGGTACACTCTAAATTATTTAACAAGTATCCAACGAATTCAGTTGCTTAGAGGGGAAAACAATACTAGTATTTGTTGTCAAGTGTTTATATAAATAAATTTATACGAAGTTTAGTTCCCATGTTTATTCTACTGATTTTATTTAGACTGTGAATTTAAATTAATTAAAAATAAGACGTGAGTTTTAATTTAGAATGGAGAAAAAACAGTGCAGGATGTAGGTTTTACTGTGTTAATTTACTAATTTAGGTTCAGTTTAAAAGAGAGACATTTTTGATTACCTGTTGTAACTAATTACCTAATTTTCGCTGTATGTGGAGGGGCAGTGTAACTGTAATTAGACTATCTTTCTGCCTCTCGCTCCCCTTCACTGGGGAGGCTGATGGAAACACTAAGCTCCGGAGAGAGTGGGAAAGTATTCCCTAGTAGTGTAGTGCCGCGGGCCTGATTCCTTCCATTTTTTTGGTGGCCCAGAAGGGGTTCACCCAGATGAGTATTTGTTTTGTCCCATGCAGAAGGCATGGGACTGAGGTCAGCCATTCCAGATTTACATTACTGGCTCGTGTTTAAGGTCTGTGATACTTTTTTTATTTTGTGATTTCTTTCATTTTACATTCATGTTCTATTTGTTTTATTGTTTAGTGGGAAAAGGGAAGTTCCCCCCAGCAAAAACCTACGATGAGGAGTTAGGTATTGAAGAGAATTCTAGAAGTTCTTGTGGTAGGTCCTTTCTGGAAGGTCTTGTAGTCCTGGAGGTCCTGGCATGTTGTGAGGTGTTGTCTTCTTCGGTGCAGTTTGGTGGTGATGCTGGGCTGGATGTCTTCTTGCCTTGGTTGAGGAGCTGCGTGTTTAGTTTGTTGATGATGAAGTTGTTGATGTATCGGAGATGTCTGTGCTATCGCTCGAGGATTCTGTCTCTTCGGAAGAGTCTTTGGAGCTGCTGTAAGAGGGTTCTTCTTGGTCTGGTTCTTCTAGGCAGCTGTGGTGACTTTCTCGGAGATGTGCTGTTGAGAACAAAGGTGGGGATATGTTGGGTCGTTGGATAGATAGTTGCTTGATGAGAGGGTTGGGATGGGTTTTCAATTCTTTTTGAACGATTTCACTAGTTTTCTCATGATGCCAATGAGGTTTGTGGTGTTTGTTTCCATGAGTAGGTCTTTTCTGTGTGTTAGGTTTGGCAATCCTGGGATGGTTCTGAGCCCTGTGTAGTATGTGGTGTAGATTGGTCTGTGGTTGGTTGCTGCTGTGGATGTCCATATTGGTGCTGCGTATGTGAGGAGTGGGATGATGAAGGCTTTGAAAACAGTGAGACGTGTGATGAGTGGAAAGTGTGACTGTGATGAGAGTATTTGAGATAGTTCATGTATTGCACCCCTGGCTCGTCCTGCACTTTATTTGAGGTGCGTCCTGAATTTTACTTTGGTGTCGAGGACCAGTCCTAGGTATTTGGCGTGATTCTTCCAGGGTATTTCTTTAGAGTGGAGTTGTAGGGCTGGTGGTGGGATGTCATTCTTCCTTTTGAAGTATGGGGCTGTGGTTTTCTGGATGTTAAGTGTGCTGCCATTATTGATGAAGAATTGTTTGAGTGATGTGAATGTGTGTGTTAGGATATTGTTGAGTTGAATGTGTGAACTTGCTGTGGCAAGGATGGTGATGTTATCGGTGTATAGTGTGAGCTGTGTGTTTCTAGGGGTGGCCAGGAGTCGAATGAAAAGTGCAAAAAGAATAGGGCTGATGATGGATCATTGGGGAACACCTTTTTTTGCTTTGTGTTTTTGTGAAAGGGTGCTGTTGATTCGTACTTAGAAATTCTGGAGGAAAGGTATGAGTGTATTAGTTTGATTATGTGTCCGGGTATGTTTGTGGCCATGAGGTTTTCTAGAAGGGCTGTGTGGGGAACTGAGTCGAATGCTCTGGCTATGTCAAGTAAGAGGATGCCTGCAAGTTGTTTCTTATGTGTATATTTTGTTTGTGAGATGGACTATTGCGTGTGTCGTTGAGTGTTGTTGCCTAAATCCGAATTGAAAGTTTGGTATATGCTTGTCGTTTACTGTGTGTAGGAGTCTTTTGTGGATGATTTTTTCGAGTACTTTGGACAGTGCAGGTAGGAAGGCGACTGGTCTGTATGAAGATGGTAGTGTAGGGTCTTTCCCTGTTTTTGCGATGGGGACAACGATGGCATTCTTCCACGCTGGTGGGTAATATGTGTGTGTGATGATGGTGTTGAAAATTGTTGTGATGTATATGGCATGGGTAGGTAGGTGTATTGGGATGGCATTCGGGATGTTATCAATTCCTGGGGCTGATGATTAGTGTTTAGGTGCGTGTGTGTTTGACTTCGCCTGGTGTGATGAGTGGTGTGTCTGTGTGGTTGTTGAGTGGTTGTTGAGTGCTGGTAGTGTGATTCCTTCTTCCTCGAAGTCATCGTTTGAGTCACCAGGAGGAGGGGAGAGCGATCTTGACAGGTGTGGTTTCTTGTATGTATTCTCAAAATGGTTGGCGATAGTTTCTGTTTTTTCCCGCTTCGATATCTGCTGTGATTGTGGTTGTCTTCAGGGGATGTATGCTAGGTGGTTTCTGCTTGGTGTTCCTTATGTAGTTACAGATGGAACCACCCTATATTGTGAGAGACCTCAGTTTCTGTTCTGTTGTGTAAATTTTCCATTGTTTGTATTTCTGTTGTGTTCTGTGTTTTAGGTGCTAATAAGCTATGAGAAGTGAGTGTGTTCTTATGGATTGCCATTTTCTTCTTATTTTGTTTCAGAGGGCCTGGAGAAGTTTGATGTTCGGTAGTAGGAAGGGGCTGATGTGTGAGTTGTCCATTGTTTGAATCGCTTCTTCGACTGCTGAAATGATTTTTGAGTGATGATTTTTACATGGTTGTCAATGTCTGTATGAGAATGGAGGGATAAGTTTAGATTGAATTCATTGGTGAGGAGGTGTTGAAAAAGGTTCCAGTTGGCTTTTCGGAAGTTGAATTTTGATGGTGGAGTAGTATTTGTTCGTTTTATTATTAAGGTGCCTATAGCAGGGTAATGATCTGAAGTGCCTGCATAGCTGACATGCACATTATTTATTTTGCTGTCTTGTGTTGTGATAAAGAAGTCTAGGTTTGATTGGTAGATTCTGTTTTGGGAATGTATGGTAGGTGTAGGTAGGTGGGGCGAAGCTGTGGAGTGTGTTGGTGTTAAGGTATTGTGCGAGTTGGTGGCCATATCGGTTCGTGGATGGGCTGTTCCATAAAATGTGTGCTGAGTTGAAGTCTCCCAGCAATACAAGGCGACGATCTAGGGTCCTTATAACTTCTATTTCCTCGGTGGGAAGGGATGATCCAGGCTTGATGTAGACTGCAACAACTGCGATTGTTCCCTGGGTGTCTCTGATTTGTATTGCAGCTGATTCTATTTCTTCAGGAAGGTGATGTGTCTTCGTGGTTAATTGGATAGCTTGGTGGATGAGCAGGACGACCCCTCTTCCTGGGGCTGTGGTTCTCTCTCTTCTGACGACTTATAACCTCGGGGAGCCAGGGGGCATGCAGTGTCTCAACAACTGCCATGATGTGTGGGTTGTGTGTGAAGGGGTTCTATGAGGATATGTAGGGTTTGTTGGGAGAAGGTGATTGACGGATTTTTGCAGCTGCTCTGGTTTTGATGTGGAGAAACGGCTAGATGGCATATATGGTGCGGATATCGTTGAAGATTCGGGACATGTCTGACATTGGTGGTTGTAAATTCTGTTGAACTTGTGCGTGGTGAGGAATGAAAGCTGATATATGTTGGGTGGTGAGATCGTTTTGTGGTTTTTGTTGAGTTTGGTGTGGATGTTGAGGTGGTTGTTGACATTTTGTGTTGTGCATGTCCATGTGTGGGGGTATGTTGAGGAAATTGTTGTTTGATGATAAAGGCGAGTTATTCATTGTTTGTGTTTTGATGTGGTTTTTGTGGTGTTGGTTTTGTGGACTGAGTTGTTGAGCAGGCGTGATGATTTTGTTGGACTTGTTTTGGTGTATGAAAGAGAGGTAGCCGTCTAGATGTTGATGCTGAGTTATGGTTGGTGGTGAGAGCTTGGGTGTATGAAGATCGATAGTTAGTTGGGAGTTTTTGTGGTGTTGTGTGGGGGGTATTGCAGAGTTAGGAGGGAAGGCAGGGTAAGGTAATCTTCTGTTGACCATTCTGTTGAATTGCTGGCCTGGTTGTTGATGTGTGTATGGCGTCGGGTCTTTATCTCTTCTATTTTGGTTTTTCTTCTTGGCCTTCGTGATTTCCCTCACAGTTTAGGCACGTGCGTTCCTGGTCTGATTCTAGTGATCAAATGTTTTTGGAGTGGTGTTTAGCATAGTCCTTACAGATAACTTCCCTGTAGCAGTTCGTGGCCATGTGTCCGAAGCACTGGCAGTTTTTGCACCTTTTGGGAGTTTGTGGTGTGTATTCTTCTATTATTACTATGTTGTGCAGGATTGTTCTGATTTTGAATGAGTCTGTCTGTGATTTGATGGTGATGGTGACTAGGACTGGTGGTGAGTAGAATGGTAATCGTTTAATTTTGGGGTCTCCTAGGATCTGGACTTGTGAGTTTGTGATGCCTTGTTGTAGATAATGTGATATGTCGGTGGGTTCAGTGCCTTGTGGTATGTTTCTGAATATTACCGTTGTGTGGTATGATGAGCCAGCTGGAGAAAATGTGTAAGGTTGGGCATTGTTTTTTATGAGGAATTGTAGAAGGTTTGTGATGGGTGTCCATTGTATCAGGGTCATATTTGATTCTGTTGCCTTGTTGGTAGATGGTGAAGTTGCCAATGGTGCGATTCAGGTTGGTGATGGTGGCTGTTGGGTTGTGTCCCAGTGTCCCTTTATAGACAATGGATGGAATTCTGTTGGGATGACTTGGATTTGTGTTTGTTGTTGAGGGTGATTTGTCGTTTTGTTGAGGGTTGGACGGTGATTTGGGTGGCTGTGATGCGATTTGTATCTGTTGTGTTGTTGGGCTTCTTTTTCCTGTTTATGTCGTTCTCAGAGGTAGTTGTTGAATTTTCTTTGTCTTGCTGTGGGCGTTTTCGGCCTCGATTTGAGGTAAATTTCGTGTAAGTTTCATCTTCTGTCGACATTGACGAGTCTTCACCATCTGAGGAAGAGTTGGAGGAGTCTTTGTGAAGGATGGTGAAGGTGTTGTTGGGGTCGATAAATTGTTGATCCTGTTGAGGTAGTGAGGTGTTTGCAGGCATTTCTTAGGAGTCGGGAATGATTATTTGTTGCTTTTTTGCTCTTTTGGGTGAATGTTGGGAGTTATTGGCGTCAGGTCTGTTATTTGTCGAGATAGTTGTTGGAGAGTCTGAGAGTTATCATTGTTTCGTTTGTATTTTTAAGAAGGTTGCAAGTGCTTTACTCGGTTTTATGTTTTTGTTGTATACTGAGATTGTTTGTTTTTGTGGTCGAAAATAGCATTGTTAAAATCTTGTTGGGGTGTTGGTGAGTTTGATGAGCTCGAGTTTTCAGCTAGAGGGTATGATTTTGAATCTCGACCCATGATAGGGTCGAGGGGAGGTGGTATACTGTTAGCAAATATTTGTTTTGTACCATGACAAAGGTGTTATGTTGAATGATAAATAATCTTGGCGAGAAAATTGGATATATGTAGAAAAAATTATATTTCCTCTACGTCGGAGAACCTTGCAGAGTAGTGTAATGAATTCGGCATGTTTTGAGTGCAAGGTGTGAAATTTTTGTGAAAAATGGGTGAATAGTTTAGAAGATATGAGCGAAAGATGAGGAAATATGCCTTATGGTTAGATGCTTTATCCTATCACCTTACTTGGGACCTCCCACCTTTGCCACCGATTTACCTCAGCGGACGGCTACAAGTCGTGACCCAAGCTGGCTTTGTTTGTGCCTCGATGAGCACTGTTCAAAAACCACCGCGCACTCGCTCAAATATTGTAGTTCTCTTGCAATGGGGAAGAGGAAAGTGTGGTGAAAGTGTAATGAAAGTCGCGCTTCACTTGTACTCCTGCTTACGTGTCTGCTTGGAGCGAGTCAAAATCTCGATCTGCCTCTTCGAGCTCCAGGAGCAGACTCACTGGAGACGATCGCTTTTTTTTCAGGCGAGCCACCAAATCCCGCCACGCCAGCGTGAGCATTTTTACAGTTCTGTGTGCCCTCCAGCATGTATGTTAGTAGCTAGGCCGAGTGTAGAATAGGATGTGTCTCAGGGCAAGCCCTATACGCCTTAGGTCGGGTTTAATTATTACAAAATGACGCATGCATCGCGGCTGAGCAGGGTAGTCTGTTGCCATGGCAGCAATTTTCGCTATGGACACACCCCGAAAGAAGAAGTGTCTAGAATGTAAGGCTCAGCTAACCAGCACAAAGCGAGGGGGGTGCTGGGAAATCTGTGCGACAGTCGCGGAGGTAAAAACCATTATATACCATTACTGGAATCAGGGCAGGAGAATGTAGGGTATGTTAGTTCGCTAAGATAAACTTTGTGTGATTAGTTAATAGTGATAATGAGATGGGTCGAGCCGCTGCTTGAATGTAACCAGGGTCGCACAACAGTAGCACGGCCCTGGTGGCGGAAGACAGAACTGAGCCTTCTGCCCACAGATGCCAGTCATCTATCGTTCTGGAATGTAGAAAAAAGTTAGTATCCAGAAAAATTAGGCAAAAATATAGGAAGGAGAAAGGTCAAGGTTATTTAGATATCATGGGATGAATTGAAGTTAGTGTCACTTTGCAGCTTCTGGTGTTTTTTTGGTGTTATGGTTACGTATACTTGTGTATTTGTACATGTGTATGTATAGGCGGCAACTGTTGTATGAAATTACAGCCTCGCATCGGCCTAAAACCAGTGTACCGCCTGTGTATTGCTATTACTCCAATATCGATAAGCGTAATCCAAGTATCTTCTTTAACATGGGTTATGTTAGTAACATTGTATCGTGTGCGATTAGGGAACTATCACGAGGGATGTGTGGTGTTTAGGGAGCTTATGGTGGCCTATGAGGAAGTATGCTCTTTGGCCGCTTATGTTTTTGTGTTTCATCAGGGTCATAATTGCCTAGACTAGATATTTTTAGCATTATTACTGTTTGCACAATCAGCATAGAACTGCTCTGTTAGTTTACCGAAGTTCTGTTCTAATTTTTCGATTTTTAGCTCTGTATGTAAATCTACTATAGGTAAGTACCTGGGCGCGTCGGCTGCTATCCTAAGGCATTTGTTTTCAATAATCTGAAGGCGCCGGGTGTGTGTTTTGGCTGTGTATGCCCAGGTGGGTGCAGCGTATGTCATCGGTTGTATTAGCATCGTGTACAGCAATACGGCCTTATTTCGTGTGAGAGCACTTCGTGGGTTCAATATAGGATGTTGGGCGGACAATCTGGCATGGCCACTAACGGATTTAGCGTCAAATGCGCTTTCCAGGTGAGCTTTCTGCCCATAAGGACGCCTAGATACTTCACTACCCCTTTAGTTCGGGTCGCTCAGCTGGCTGGGGTAATTTTCTCCTGGTGAATACAATGGCTTCATTTTTCCCTACATTACTTTTTATCCTCTATTTTGTGTTAAAGGTTTGGTAGGCATTTAGTGCATTTGGAGTCTCTGTGTTGCTAGTTCTAAGCTATGGAAGCGACTAAATAATACAGTATCATCGGCGTAGCAGCCGAAATGTACTAGTCTTTGGTCTGGTTTAGGTATGTCGTTATTATATATATATTAAATAGTATGGGGCCTGGAATGCTGCCTCTTGGGACGCCAGCATAAATGGTTTTCGATTGTGAAGTCACTCCTTCACATTTAACAGTGAAGGTTCTGCGATTTAAATAACTCCTAATACGTTTAATGTAGCAGTCTGGCAGATTTATTGTATAAAGTTTGTGGAGTAACCCTGTGTGAAAGACTCGGCCAAAGGCCTTTTCTATGTATAAGAATACTGTTACTACATAGTCTTTGAAGTTAAAAGCTTGTGTTATGTTTTCGGTAACTCTGACAAGCTGATGTGTTGTCGAGTGTTTTGATAAACTGCTCTTCTTGCAGTATGCTATTTTGCCTGAGATGTGTATTAATTCGTCGTAGGAGAATATGTTCCATTACTTTTGATAGTGTATTCAGGAGACTAATTGGCCTATAATTTTCTGGGAGTTTTTTGCCCTTTCCTGGTTTTTGGAAGACAATTATGTTTTCTGCTTTCCAGGCAGTGGGGAAATATTATAATTTAAGTATAGCATTTATCATTTATACATCCCGCTATGTACTTAAGGGCAGGGTCTGGAAGCCTGTGGATAACTATGGCTTGAATGCCATTTAGAACTAGGGCTTTTTTTGGGCATCATATTCCTGATAGCTCGTTTAACTACCTGAGTTTGTGTGCACTCAAGTTCCTGTTCTGTTGGGAACCTAAGTTTAGTGCTTAGTTCGCGGGTAATTTAGTAGCTAAAATTTCTGTCGCTGGGATCCTGATTTGGCTGAAATGTCGCGTCCAGCACGTTGGCGAAGGCTTTGGCTTTGTCTTCTCGTGTGTAGGCTATTCCTGTGTTCGTAGTTCGAGGAAGAATAGTGTCTGTTTTATTTAATAGGTGCTTGGTTAAGCCCCATAAGTTATTAGTGTTAGTATTTAAATTAGTTATTTTAGTGTCCCAAACACTTGCTCGCCAATGCGCGATTTCGTCGGTAATTATCGCCTGTAGTTCATTAATGCGGGTTTTAGTTTGTCTGTCCCTACGACGTGTGTATCTGCGCTTTAGGTGGTTTATTGTCGTGATAATATCCCTGATGTATTGTGGAAATGTGTCTAGTTTAGTTTTTACTTCCTGCTCTGGTATATGCTCGGCCATGCTAGTTTGTATTGTAGTGGTTAGGGTTGTAATAGCCTCGTCTATTGCTTGCGTGGTGTAAAGGGCTGCCTCGTCTGTGTGTGCTAGGTTTTCATTTATGTGGTTTTGAAATGCAGGCCAGTTGGCTCGTGCATAGTTTCTAGATTTACGCGGGGCTTTATGTTCTATTGTAGCCGATTGCAAGTCTATGTGTACCGGATAGTGATCTGAAGAAAGTTCTTGTTCTACTCTAAGTTCAAAGTTTGTGCAGAATTGTTTGTTTATAACTATGTCAAGAACATCTGGCTGTTGGTTTATCTGTGTAGGATTATATTTCGGCTCTGATGGAGCAGTGACTTGGTCATTTCTGTTTATTTGGTGCCTTTGTAGCAGGACACCATTTGCTGTTCTATTTCTCGAGTGCCAGTTAGGATGCTTGGTATTTATATCTCCTAGAGCTAACAGAGTCTGGCCTACATTATTAATTAGCATGTCTAGATCTGCTGCTATTAATGTGCGCCCAGGTGGGGCATATGGAGACAATAGCTTTTTTTTTCTGTTGACCTAGTTTCAGCTCTATGCCTACCACTTCCAGTCTTTGAAAATGTGGCAGTTGTATTTCGTGGTGTGTTATTGACAGGTGGATAAATATTGCAACACCGCCCCCTTGTCCCTGTGGTCTGTCTCGTCTATATGTTGCGTAGCCTGGGATGGCAAATCTATCAGTGTTTTTGAAATGTGTTTCATTTACTGCAGCGATTTTAACTTGTTTTGGTGCCAAATAATCCATAAATTCTAATTTTTTGTTTCTAAGGCCACGCACATTCCAGAACAGGATTGTGTGTAAGTGTATGTCGGTGTTATCTAGTGTAGCTGCATTATTTGTTTGTAATGGCATGGCCAATGTTCTTGACCATCTTGAGGTGTAGAGCGATAGTCTGTGCTATTTTTTCTGCTTGAGAGAGAGGCTGGGCATAGTCCAGATAATGATTAACTGGACTAGGGGCATGAACTCATCGGCTAATTCGGGCGTATGGCATAATTCTGGATGCGGAAATTTCAGGTTCGGGGCCCTTTTGTACTCTCGGGCTGGACACTGCTGCGCTCTGATTCGCCGCGCGTGTTTCGGCCAATGGGCGCACTGTAGGGGCGGAGCCTGATGTTGCTTCTCGTGGCTGAATTTGCCTTGATTTTTCATGATTTTGTGATGTCTTCGGAGTGTATTTTGGGCCTCTTTTTCTTTGGGACTGGGGTTTACTTCCCCAGCATACATTTGGATTACGAGGAATTAGGTTGTTAGCGAGGGCCGGGAAATCAGTCTCGTATTGCAGGCTAGCATACATATTTTGTATTTGTATAGGCTGCGGCTGTTGCTGGCATGCCCAGTGTGGCATGAAGAGATTTCGCGGGGGCTGTTGTTGCGGCGGGGGATTAACGGGTTGGTTTTGTGGTGGGGGGGGGGGGCTGCTGCCACGCATTGGTGCGGCTGTTCGCGCGGATATCCTGCCTAGATTGTTGCTGCCTGGCCTGCCTTACTTCCTGTGGCAGGCGGCTCCATTTTGTTGCCTTATATATCTTGCAACCTTTGTAATTCGGGCAGTGGTTGTCCTCACAATGCGCGCATTTCACCTTGCTCCTATCATTGTCGATTAAGCAGGTGAAGGTCAGGTGATTGCCTCCACAGTATCTTCATTTAGGGGCCGCATTGCACCCTACTGATACATGGCCATATCGCTGGCATCGCGAGCACTGTGCTGGGCCTATCGGGTGCCTGAAGTCCTCTACATTTACTGAGAGGCCGACAAAGTGCGTGAGTGCTAGGTAGGGCTCTGTGTCGGTGCCATGGGGCAGCTCGACAACCAATTTGTTTGTGGCTCGGCGATTTCTATCATATGAATCACACTGGGGTGAAAGGGATCAAGTCACAAATGTAAACTTGTCAGGAGAAAGAAAAAACACCATTAATTGAAACATACACCACAAATCGAAATAATACATAGTGTGACACAGCCGTGTATTTGCAAATATTATTTCATAATATTTGATTATGTTAAAAACTCAACATCAAAGCACATAAGCCAAACACAAAGCTTTGAAAGTACGGTAACATCCCTGACTTACTTCCTTTCACTTAATTATTCACACAGTTCAGACTTTATATTTTATTTACAGACACACGATTTGTAATGTTTTCACAATCATCTAACAAAGCTAATAATTATGAGCAGTAACACTGAAAAAATAATACAGTTCAACATTCACTGCTAATT
>PNEQ01061233.1:58337-102281 GCA_003012365.1 Medauroidea extradentata | reverse complement strand
TACAACTACGACAATAAACGTAGCGAGTGTAACACATGCACGGTGTCTCGTACAGTCACAGAGCGTCAAAGCGGGTAGTACATAACACAACACAACAGATGTTTTCACTGGCTTGTTGTCGCCAGGTTGCCTGCCTACCCCTGTTACTTTGGTGCACCATTGCAGGTATAAGGATGCATTTCCGGACATGGGTTCCTTACTCAAATATGTTCCAAACATGCACATCTACCATCCCTATCAATTTGTAACACTTATTCTTGGCCATCCTGTATACACACATATATACATATCGATTGAGTCGGAAACACATATTACCCATTTTTTAACCGGTTTAGGGCTGAATCCGGAAAATATATTTTAATGGTACTTGAAATATTTACAAAAGCGTCAATTTAAAGCAAAGAACACTTCCATATCTCGATTGGTTCAATAGATATGGAGGGATAGTCGAAAACATATTTCACGTATTTTTTACACCAACTCGATTAAATAATTTCGAAACGTCTTGGAGTTCTGTCATAGACATTTGTATAAGTAACCAATTAAAGTAAAAATCACGATGATAGTCAACTGTGTTTCAAAGATATAGACGATTCATAAAAATCACATTTTGCCCCATTTTACTGCTTGGGGTCGAATTTCAAAAAACCCAAATACTACTTTTTGGGTAATTACGTAAGCAACATTTTGAAGTGATTACCAATTCTTTGTCCCGATGGATTCGATAGATATCGACAGTTAATCGGAAACACATTTAAGGACTTTTCACCCCTTTAAATCTTGAATTTTGAAAAATCCTTAAATTAGCCAATATTAATTTTGATGTGTGTCCTATCAAAGTAAAAATCACGATGATAGGCCGTCGGGTTCGAGCTCTATAAATCTTTCTTTGTAAACACATTTCACCTCTTTTCACCCCTTTAGAAGTCGAATTTTGAAAAAATCGCTTCTTATTGATCGCCTACGACCTAAGGGGAACCCACACAAAAAGTTTCACGATTATAGGTTCAGTGGTTTGGGTTGAAGTTTGATATGTCAGTCAGACAGTCTGTGTTCATTTTTATATATAGAGATAAAGTTGCAGCGCACGCATGTAGTAAAAGCAAATGTTGTAGAAATACGATATAGAAAATTACAACTTTTAGCGTTCTTGGAGCGCGAGACATGTTACTAATAGCAAATGTGACTTAGAAACACTAGATAAATCATAATCCTCTGTCTCTATTTTCTATGGTGGTAAAATTTAGTGGCTAACTTTATATTTGGCTAGAATTAATAGAATGTGCTGTTGCACATTACAAAAAACAAAACAATTAACTTAAATTTATTACTAGACCTAAATAAATGCATCTTTTCGAAAATATAAATAAAAATTTGAACAATCTTATGTTTGTACTACCGATTTGATTTCAAAATCTTCATACGTAAGAAACAAACATATTGAAAAAAGTAATATTTTAAGCTTAATTTATCAAATAAATGGCCGTTTACGTGTAAAACTGAAACTACCCACAGAGCAAAATGTTACTGCAGAAGGAGCATCGCTCCTATCGGTGGGAGCTGGAGTCAAATTACACATATCGCGTTTTTATAACGAGTTTCCTTTATTGTCATTATAAGAAATTTGTTACAGGGTGCATTAAGTGCACTACAGTAGACAATGCGTCCTGATAAAGAGGCCAAAAGGGAGATTGCTTTTAAACCAAAGCAATGGAGCAGAAATGCGCGATATGTTTATGATGTGGCCAAAGGGACTGAACACCCTACAGTAGTTATTGGACAATCTCAGCAGACTGCACAATAATACAAAGTTCAGTATGAATGTCGAAAAGAAGACACCCTGCCTTTTCTTGATGTTCTTGTTACCAAATCTGGAAACAACCTCAAAAGCATAGTATAGAAAGCCTACAAACACCAACAAGTATCATAACGTCGAATTCCATCACCCACAAGGACACAATAGGACGGTCATCTACTGGCGAACAAAGCCAGTGACATCTTAGACGAACCAAGTATCGATCAAGAGCTACACCATGTTATAAACAAACAGTCTGGTTGTAAAAGGGGACTGCGAGAAAGATTTACGCAAGAAAATCAACGACTTTTAATAGCCAAAAGGTGAACCAAGTCCAAACAGAATACGCACATCGCACTCCTACCTTGCGGTAACCAAACGACAGATGGGATACCAAAAACACTTAATTTTTCCAAACTGTCAAAAGACGAAGAACTTTATAAGAATTGTTCTATCGTCTACAAGGCAACTTGCTGTAAGAAAGTCTACAATAAATATAGACAACTAATAATTTAAACTCACCCCAAAGAGCACATTTCAGACATAAAACATAGCTGAGACAGATCAAACACATGTGTGACAGACCGTGTACATGTGAGACAGATCAACCATAGCCTAGCAGTAACTATGGAGGTATTAGTCTATGGAGTGGCATCTGCCGTACATTTCAATGGTAATCGTGTGAAGCCGATCATTTTCGAACATTTTCGAACTGCGCCATGAGCAGCTAGGAACCATCCCGATATTCTCGTGGAGCGACTTCGCAAAACTATGGAAAACAGAAATCAGAATGGCTGGACCAGGAATCAAATATCAGATTCAGACCCTCGCTACTGCGAGTCCAGTGTCTTTCTTACTACTGCGCGGTTCGCGAACAACTACCTCACTGTTATCATAATGTTGGTAAATATATCGGTGATCGAATAACTTGATCTCAGTCGGATGATGGTAGCGACAAGAACTGCCTAAATATCGAAGGAAACCAGAAATCAGACGTGGTGTCTACCCCGAAACAGTGCTCCGTAAAAACGTCAGAAAATACAAAAATTCTTATGTTACTGCCTCACCTACCCAGAGCTGCAGAATGATAAAATTAGAACCAATTTCTTCCATAATATTTTCCACGAGCCGTTTGTAACTTTATTATTATTTGAGGGGAGGTGAAAAAGTTTTAAAAACGAAGTCTTAAGAGCCGATGAGGATAAAGTGTGGTGAAGGGACAACAACCCCGAGCCGGGATTCGGACCCATATCCCTTGCACCGTAGATCGGCGCCTATCCGACAACGTTACGGAGGCAGACTATTATCATTTGAATTAAACTAAGTAATAACTTAATGCATCGTCCCTGTATTGTTATGTAACGCAGTACAGTGCAAGTACAACGTTTGTATGATACATACGTAACATGTGAAAAGTGAGACCATTACTGTTTGCGGTGTGTTTCGATCTTTTGTTTAGATGGGTGAATTTTGTCCTTACTACTAAACATAAATAAATATTACGTATGCATACAAACCAGTACTAATACATGTTACGTTTGAAAGAATAACAAGAAGTTACCAGCAAAACTAATGAGCCTACTTTCCTCAGTGAGGGTGCAAATTAACACAGAAAGGTAAAATAGATCACGTTGGTCTCAAAATATAAAATATCTTAATTTAGTAATGGCATGTACCTTCTAACACGGTAGACATACAACTACTATTAGTTAAATCGAAGTTTGGGTTTTAAAGTGTCTAAAATTAAATTTGGCTGCTCTCGAAATATATGTATTAAAAGTTATGAATTCGTGTCGTGAAAACTTCGAAATTTAGGGGACATACGTTATAAAGCGAATATGAACAAAAGTCACCTTTGCTTACTTAGTAGTACCTACTAATTATATGTCCCGTACCGAAGTTGACGAAATTTTGGACAACTGTACTGCAGATTACTCGTTTAATTAAATAAAGTTTTATGGCAACCATTTTCAAAAACCGATTATTGTATGATGTTCCTGTACTTCAACTACAGCTTCTCGAGTATCGAGTTTAATGAAATTCGGAAAAAAATTGTTAATTTGTATAAGAAAATATTCAAATTATAATATGAACACCGTGTTAATAAAACACAAATATGTCATTCAATTCCCTTAATTATATGTGTTCCCGAGCTTGATAAAATTCTGAAAAATTATACATAAGATACTTGATGCGACCAAAATTATTCAGAAGGTCATCGTTTTGAAAATATGAACACGACATGAACAAATAACATGAAAGTCAAGTTACAAATTACATTATGCGTGCCGAGTTTGATTAAACTCGATTGAAAGGTTCCTCAATATATTGTGTGATCAGAAATGTTTAAGAGGTAGCTATTTTGAAATATGAACACAGCATGAATAAAATACTGTATGTAAAATTCAAGTCATCTTATTATGTACTATGGGCTATGTGTACTGAGTTTGAAGAAATTCTGAAAAATATGGTTTCTCAGATATCTCGTGTCATCAAAAAATTAATAATTTAGACAAATCTGGATTATATATTTAGTTTGGTAACTTATATGTCTAAATAGTTGCAAAAAAAACATTGGAAACAAACTTATTAGCCGGCGTAGGTCCTGTAAGCATCTTGAGCACGGATTAACTGTAATACTTTGGGCGTTTACTTCAGTTTGGTACACAGTTTAGTCACAGCGGCATTACGGAATATTTTTAAATAATGCTGTTATTTAAGAACGTTTTGACTAGTATTAGGAGCCTACTTAAAAATATTGCATTAATTTACTTCAAAATATTAAATGCGAGTGTTGTGCGATCGTGAATCAACATTGTGACAAAATATGTATCTATCCAAAACATGCATATTATTTCCTTACATTTTTTTTTTCTCGTTTGGACAAGATTGCAAAGTCTAGCTCATGGAATGTAACGTCGAACTGGCGGGCTTGTCAGCTGAGGTAACTTCCATCTCCGGCGTATGTTTGCATATACGCCATGTGGCCAGTGAGCCGCAAGTTTGCAGAGACGCGCTCCCCAGGCGAACTGTTTTGTAGACTTCAATGCTCGAGTAAGCAACAAGCCACATGCGCCCCCGCTGTAGGGGAGGAAACACGGGACATGTGTCGACGTAAACCCACGCACAAGCTAATTACGTAATCGCCCAACAAGCTGACCCTGGCGGTGCGCGGGGCTGCTACAAGGGACCACGTTTCCACATCCCCTATAGCCTCGGCAGGCGGTCCGCTGCTGAGGGGCGAATTCGCCGCCATTAAGCCGGCAACAATGCGCTACAGAGGCAGCAGCCGCCATCTTGCCGCCACTTACCAATGCGTGTTCAAGTGTTAATTAAAAATTCAGCCCAACGTTGCTGGTTCGAAGGGTGTAGGCTGGGCGAATGCATGGCCGAGGGGAAGATTGGTTTCATTGTTACGGTTAAAAGGGGGAGAAGGATTTAGTCATAGTAGAGGTGCGTGAATAGCTGAATCCGATAAAAGAGATAGCATTCTTTTTTATACATAAAAAAAGAAGCCTCTTAGTAGCGACAAAAGGAAACAGTTTTGTGCTGCAAGTTGGGATTATAAAAGAACCGAGAGAGACGGTGAAGAGCGCGAAGGCTTTTGTAGCGGCCGACCAACCAGAATGTCATCGGGAGCAGAGCCGTGCGTTATTTATACCTCGCTTTTGTGAGGCGTGCTTCGATTCACGACGGCCGTGACTCGGGCGAGCGGCGCTCAGTCAAGATGGCTGTCTGCAAAGCTTGAAAGATGGGCTTTTCTTCCTGCCAAAATATTGTGACAACGTTAGGGACGGCGGTATACGGCGTGGCAACCACACGCGAGATTAGCGCAACTACGTCTTCATTCTGCCGGCGACCAGGCTGGCTTACACCTTAGTCCCGGCTGCCATAGCCGTCTCATAAATTACACTTCCTTTGCAGCAAGTCTACGGAAGAAATATTTTACGTAAAGACGTAAGCCTATAGAATCGAAGTTTTTTCATAAACTATTCAAGTAAAAATGTAGCGCACGATACCAACTTTGAACATTTATATGTAGAATGCGGTGTCTCTTATAAACCTCAGAAATTTATAAAAAAAAAAAAAAAAAAAAAAAAAAAAAAAAAAAAAAAAAAAAAAAAAAAAAAAAAAAAAAAAAAAAAAAAAAAAAAAAAAAAAAAAAAAAAAAAAAAAAAAAAAAAAAAAAAACTTTATTTTTATTAACAAACTCCTTAAGAAAGTATTGTAGGTGTATTGCTAAGAAAAACAGTTATATCAAAAATACAAAAACATATTGTTTAGGCACGATTTTTAAAATACATTGACCTTATAACGTGTTAAAGAAAATAATAATTTTATTCTCACCAGGATATTGACAAGTATTTAAATTCGTTGTAAGCAAAAGTATACATTATCTGAAATCTTGCGTTTGTTGTATGAGCAAGTATGGATTACTCTTTAGACATACTCAGTGTCTTACGCATATCTGTGATGTATTTCACTCGTCTCAGATACACACACACACACGTATACAAAATACCTTATGGGAGGTGATTCCTGGCGACAAAATATGACGAAAACTTATGGAGACTTATGGCCTTAAGTTATTATTAAGGGAGGTACGCAACGTTAATTAAGAGGTTTGGGATTGCTTTTGTGTACGTAAATAAGAAACTACGTGACACTGAGGACAAATTTTTCGTACAAAGTTTTCTGTGAACTAAGCTGTTAACAGTGTTTGTTTGGATTTTGTAAAATCACCCTTACAACATCAATAAAATCGGTAGACGCATCGTTGTAATTGTTCGAAAAGTGGTAACCGTGTATTTTAATCAACATTTTTGATAGATTAAGGTCCGGTTGTATCAACTTCCAACTAACAGACTGTTAGCTAATACCATGTTAGATTATTCTCTTGTTAAGCGCTCAGCTGTGTTGTATTAGCCGTTTTTATTCCCTTGCTAGCTACAAGGGTGTTAAAAGTTTTGGTGGGGCTTGTATGTATATGTTGGCAATATAGTTACTACAATTGTAGTATTTTTATCACGAAAACTGAGATGATTTTAGAAACTATGCAATGTTTATATTATTGTTTTTGTATTATTTTCAAAGTAAGTACGAAAAATTAAAACATTCGCGAATGAGGTCTGAATTAATAATGATTTATAACATGTTTTTGTATTAGGCTATATTGAACATTTTATTACAACGTTTTTATTACAACACAAGTACCATGTATGGTACACTTGATATTAACATTACCGTCGAAATATGTGACGAAATTATAAAAATTAAGAGTTTTGAATTGGAAATGCTTATTTAAGAGAGATACTGTTGGGATTTTCTTTATTTATCATACGATGGGCGGGCTTAACTTTTTGTTCATAGTCTTTCATGAGATTGTTTCTTATCTATTCGAATAATATCAGTGATCATTTGCAAAGCCAGTCAAATGTACTGTAAAGGCCTTGTACGAATGACATGTGCAATATATTAGCACTGAATTGTTTATAAATAATTAATGTATTGCAATTCGATTCACGACTAGTGGAACGACGAAAGCGACTTGTAGGCCTATATTAGGAAATTTACTCATAAATAGCATGTCAAACGAGTTACGAAACTTGCGTGGAATTAAAAATCAATTATTTAATTTAAAACCAGTACAAATGTAAAACTTAAGGCCTTTTTGTTTTCCGTTTGTGGCACAAATTATGTAAAAACCGAACTGTGAAACAAAACGAATTCACTTACATTAAAAATGCTGCTTTCGGTAAACATAGCATGTACCAGTTATTCACGAACATTGACAATCAACAAAACTCAACAAAGAATTTACCGCACTGAATTGTAATAAACCCGACAGTGACTTTTGTATTCCCCACACTTCAGAAGACAACAACAACATAATGCTTGTAACGATAACTTTATTGCAATTGTTCTTTGTAGCTTATAAAAAAGAAACTACACACTACCTATATCATTGTACATTCGCAGTTTGAGGTACGAAAAACGTACCAGAACATTAACTTACGTGTTAGGCGTGAGACATTTACGTTTCAAAAGTGGCTAAACTCACAATCGCAATCGATACCATTTTAATTTTATATTATGTAGAACAAATTTGGAAGTAACATTGGATATACAAAGAACACGTTCGAAATAATCAGTTTAGATACAGAACAAGAATTGGCTTGATTAAAGACACGTTTTCCGAAGAACAGAATAGTTTACACCATTTGTTTTCTTTCTTTTTAACCCAATCAGTACACTCTCACTCAGTAATAGTTTCATGCTATAATGTATCAAATTAATATGACTTTGCACAAAGTATTATATTTGTATCAGCTTAAACAAGTCAAAGAATTTTCACAACTGTCATCACCATCTTGTAAATCGTCTTGCGCTCGCCAATATTCTACTGTTAGGTATTTACCCGGCTTCCCGTGGTAGGTTACCTACACTCTAAATAAAATTGTAAAATTTACAGGTATTGTCCTTGTATTTTTACAAATCCTTGTAAAAGTACAAATAATATATTTGTAAAATCATTAGATTGTAAAGTTACAAATGTAACGTTTGTAATACAGCAAAGGAAAATTAATTGTATACAACGAAGGTTCCTGCGCTGTAATTCTTTTGTAAAAATGACAAGGCATTTCTTTGTTGTTTCACATACTTTTGTAAACGCACAAAAATTTTCCTTGTAAAATTATTTGTTCATACAGTTGCAAGGATTTAACTCAGGAAAAATGTGTAGTCTAACAAAATCACAGTTTCGTGGAAATTACATAGTTATCCAAAATCACATATGAGGCGTTCAGAAGCCATACCGACTAACTCAATCGTTACTAATTGTTCAGTAGGACACGTCAAATATTTTTACGTGTAAAAAATGCAAGTGGTAAAATTTGCATGGTTTCGTAATTTTTTATTGTGTTTCACATGGCAATATATTTTGTAAACATATTTATAGCCTTGTAAATAAATTTATAAAAATAATATAATGGAAAAACTATATTTTTTGTGGAGTTAGTCAGACTGCCATCTGAAATTTATTCAATAATATTCTAATGAGTTATGCACAAATCCATTTTCCATTTCTTATGAGGTATCGAGTTCAGACCTCAGCAGACCCCTTTCTTAATTCCCCCATTTTTTTTTCTCTAGGACGAGTTGCGGTGACAAAGAGTCGTTATTTTCAATATTTACGTCTATAATTTACACACTGTGAGAGATATTGGCTTGAGATTCTTACACTCCAAGCATATTTCCGAAAAAAAACTTAAAAGATTAAAGAGTACCCCATATTAAGGTGACTTTAAAAAGTTTTTCTGACAAATTTTTCTTTACATACAAAAATTTTGGAAATATTCTTTTGCATGACTTAAATGTACCACATTTAATTACAAAATTATTGGTAAAAATCTTATAAAGGTTTCTTATTTTTTAATTTGCAAGTAAAAAAAATTAAATGTTCAGATACAATGAAACTGAAATGTGTTATACAATAAACCAATGAAAAATCAAGTTAACATTGTTCATGCCCTTTAAGTAAGTTAACTTACTGGTTATTTTTTTTAAGTAGACAAAAAGAATAAAATAATTTCAAATATCTTAAGTTCAAAAAACTAATCGCACAATATATATATATATATATATATATATATATATATATATATATATATATAATTCAGTATCGAATCACCCCTACGCGTGCTAATAATTATTTTCTACATACGTACCGGCCATAGGTTCAGGGATATAGTCTGGATCTGTGTCTGTATAGTCAACACAAGTATAACTTATAGTGCTACGTATATTACTTTGAATTACAGAACCACTCATTTATAATTAAATTAATACAAGTAATGTAACAGTATGAGTAAAGCATGTCCGTAATCATCGTGTACATCACAAACCAAACATAACCTCTCAAAACAGCAGTTGAATCAAACAATAAAACAATTGCAAGTTTCACGGAGTTAATCGCTATGGCAACTGAAATATTTGTTTAAATTTTCAGATGCCAGAAATGTTACTGCATCATTGCGACCTATTGTGTACGTATGGAGTTATTCGTTTTGGCCACTGAAAGGATGGCACAATTTCTGATACAACCACTTGCAAAACTAAAAAATTACAAAAATGGAGTTAGTCGGTATGGCTTCTGAACGCCTCATATATTAAAAAGGCATTTTTCTGGAATAAAGTGAATGTTAATATTCATTGCATGCTCGAAAATTAAAAAAAAAAAGTTATCACTGAACTGTACATTGAATGTTTACAAACAAAAAAGAAATTCAATACAGAAATCGCGGTAGCCCAGGGTAAGATCTGCTGAAATTAACGCGGAGATGAGAGTTCGAACTCAAGTGTATCTATGATTTATATTTAATTTTCAAAATAATTTCATATAGTACGTATATATGTATTCAATAGGCTAGTTATTTAATAAATATTTTTGTGTCATTAATAAAGAAAATCGATTGTTTAAAATTAATTTTATTTCCTTACTGCAAGTACAACTACAAGGCTATCCTTTGTAATTTTACAAACATATACTATGAATAAGTACAAGGAGAACCTTTGTAGTTTTACAAGGAATTTCTTTGAAAACTGGGTTTCCAAAGATTTTCCTTGTCAAAGTACAAACATGTTTTTTTTACAGTGTAGCCAGAGAATAAAATCTCTGGTTAGCGATAACAGGAGTTCATACAACGCATTTCTAGCCTAGCAGTAAAATAAAAGTTATTCCACGTGGCCCTAAGAAAGAAAAGTTTGACAGAAACAAATAAAGGTCGCCTTTGCGTGATGCTCTTAGGGCATTGGTTCTCGTTGGAATTAATTTTGTCGTATTTTCAAACGTTTATTAATAACGCCTGTCGCTATGCAACCTGTGTAACGTATGCTAAGCGATCTGTCTACCATACAGGCGCAGTGCTCTGCACTTTTGTTAAGTTGGTTTTTAGTTAGTGTAAGTTCACATTCACTGAACTAACAACTGGAAAACTATATCAATAATAATGACATAACATTCTGAACTATAGCATTTTATTAGATGTACAGGTCTTAAAACAGCCATTGGAATGTTATTAATGTTCACAGAACGTGATACACTGTTACGTAAGAGGTGACCTGGGATGTCGGTGCACAACTGGAAATGTCATAGACAGGATTGTCAGATTCTGCCTAATGTGTTTGGTAGGTTCAGAATAACGTTTATTTATTTAATTAAGCAGATATGATTTTACGTTGCTAAGTTACGCTCAGAAAGTCGTTAGCTAGACTAATAGCATGCACTGAACTAAACGTAGACTCCAAACCATTCAATTGCCTGTATCAGTGTCTTTTGGTGTCTACTAGAAGCTGGGATCGAACCATCGATCCCTACTTCGCCACATGAGCGAGATGCCATCGCGATGGTCGCAGAGAACTCTCGAATTAGTTGCAGGCGTCAATGGTTCTCGCCAAAAGTGCATGTATTCGTTCCTCAGGGGTTTCGTTCACGATACACTATTAATCACCAAACCAAATTAAATAAATAAACTTCATTCTGAACACACCAAGCAAGTTGGGTAGAATACGACAATCCTTTCTGCGACATTGGCAGTTGTATGCCGACATTACAGGTCGCTTTTATAAACGAAGGTGTATCATGTTCTGCGAACATTAATAAAGTATAAATGGCTGTTTCAAGAAAAGTACTTCTAATAAACACATGTAATTTACAATGTTATGTTGGTATATTTTTATTTATATATCATTGTTACTAAAATCATTTGCAGTTGTCACTCGGCGAATGTGTGATCACTGGCACTACATACAGTGGCTAAAAGCCAACTTAGCGAATGTGCAGAGCACTGCGCCCGTGCGGAAGACAGACAGCCTTGCATTCGTTACACAGGGTACATAGCGACTGGCGTTATTAATAAACGTTTGACTACAAAATTAATTTCGAAGAGAATAAATGCCACAAGAGCGTCACACATATGCGACATTTTTTTGTTTCTGTCAACCTATTCACTCTTAATCTATCAAAAATATTATTAAATTGCACGGTTGCCACTTTTATAACAATTACTATGATGCGTCTACCGATTTCATTTATGTTGGAGGGATGATTTTACAAAATGGAAACAAACACTGTTAACAGCTTAGTTAACGTAAATCTTGTACGAAAAATTGGTCCTTAACATCACATAGTTATTTTTTTACATACGCAAAATCATTCCCGAAACCTCTTAGGGCGTGGTACATTATTCAACGCTAAAAGAATTACTCTATTATTGTAGGTTTCTTGAAGCCAATTTGCAAAAATTAAACAATAACAATCTTAGACAACAGTTTTAGCTAACGTTTTAAACATAATTGTTTATAGTGTTACCAACTTCTGAGGCACAATCTCTGACGCCGGAACCTCGTGCATTTAACTGCGGCGCAAGAGATCACGCGTAACGAATTAGTAATTTTGGATAAATATTTACTCATAAAGTTAGCAAATACCATTATCTAGGATTGCCACTGAGTATTTTATCCATACTGACTTCGAAAAAAGCGTAGGAATCAATTAATGTTTTCAGCGTTTATTTATCTACCACGCACTCTTAATAACTTTAGGCCATGAGTGCTTATTAAATGATATATTGCATTCAATTCTGATTAACTAGAATATTAGTGTCCAATTTCTAAAATAAATAAATAAACATATTCTTTCCCCAAAATAACCGTTCCAGAAATGACTCATGAAACTAATTTTCAGTTACAGGAGTAATACTAGCTGCTTCGTGTTGATACACAGGTTTCACATAGTTGTAGTAATAAGTGTTCTATGCCGATAGCTTCTGTTACAAGAGTACGCGAAAGTTACTCTATTCGTAGCGTTATTTTTAAGCATTTTCCTGGTGTATCAGCAATAGTGTTACGAAAGAGTGAAAGAAGTTGTTCCATCATCTCTGATATAATTGTAATAAGGAGAAATTCTAAACTGTACCTGACATGTAAACATACCTTTAGTTAAAGTCTTCGATGTATGAACTTAGAATGTTTCAGAAAGAAATTTAATCAGAATAGAACCAGAGATCACTCCACAAACTTGGCTAAGAAGATTACTGTAATAAGGGTTTCAGTAGCACACACTGTACTTCTTCTTTTTCTTCTTCTTCACTCTTAAGGCCATTCGACTTGTTGTTGAACGTCAGATAAATTAATTACTGTTGGTCTTGCCATTGTTTTCTTGGTCTGCCTGGATTTCGGAAGCCTTTTGGTTGATACCTGGATATTGATCTATGCAGTCTTTCGTCGCTCATTCGTTCCACACGAAATCTCCGTACCGTACTTCAAAACAGAAATCCACTGTTCGGAAGTACCGATAAATGTAGTTGGAGAGAAGCGGCGGAGCCGAGGATAAGAGATGGAACCCACCAAGTCAAATGCGAGTAGTAGAGGTTACTTGTTCACTCTTATGACAAAGTCGCATTCTATCTCACGTCAAATGTTTTACAGTTCTGATTGGTTGACATGTGAATAGCTTTTCACGTGGGAAAGTGTTCTTTATATACATACATACGTATATACATACATACGTACATACATACACACATACTTACATACACACATTCATACACACATATATATTTCGACAGAGAGTTGAGTGTGTTGGTCCAAAAATCACCTGTGACAAATGAAGACACTGATTTTTTTGTCAAGGAAGCAATTTTATAGAGTCCTTCTAACACAAATGTTGAGTATATGAACTCTTATGCAAGACAGACTAACTGCTGATTGGTAGCGGACATCAAGCCGGTATTCTTCCATGATTGTTCTTCCCCGCCGACACACTGATATATTCCAGTTAGCCATTTAGTAATTAATAATCACATGTCCTTGATCTCGAGCACTGTTGTTTATTTCGTTCTAAATAACACAAGTTACATTCTAAAAACTATGTAATAAACTAATAACATACTTGCAGTTAGTTTATAATATAGTTTTCAGTAGATTATTAACTTAGTATTACATTAATACAGTGCATTCCGTTTCTGCTGGAAAACACTGAGATCATTGAAGGTCCGTCAGTGTTCGTCAGCATTCACGGACGTATAGCTGACGTTACTGAGAATACTGGTCAATGCTTCATAGCAGTAACGGAACGCGCCGATAGTACAGTAGACTGTTAGTTCAACCTTCTGGTTAACTAAAAGTGTCAGTCGAGCACGACCTGTGATCCGGGCAGTGTTGCCACACATGTATGAGTTTTGGGAAATTGCAACATGAATTCTTCACCCTTGTAAACAAAGCACATGAATTAATGCGATGTAGCAGATAGATAACTGAGATAGTAAATAATGGACTTGGTTAAGATGCTGTGTCATACGAAGAATTTATTTCGTATCTTAAATATAGGGCGAGAGGAATTCTGATAATGTTTCGTTATAGAAACACAGAGTCTGACGAATTTGTGCATATTTTTGTACTTGGTTGTTACTAGGTGTAAATAGTTCTTATTAAATGGTGGGAGATAATAATTACCTTAAATTTTATCATCTCTATATATATAAAAATGAAAGCTGACTGACTGACATATCAAACTGCAGTCCAAACCACTGGACCTAGAATCAGAAAGTCGTTAGCTAGACTAATAGCATGCACTGAACTAAACGTAGACTCCAAACCATTCAATTGCCTGTATCAGTGTCTTTTGGTGTCTACTAGAAGCTGGGATCGAACCATCGATCCCTACTTCGCCACATGAGCGTTTGTAGGCGAGCACTAAGAAGGGATTTTTCGAAATTCGACCTCTAAGGGGATGAAAAGAGGGGAAATGTGTTTCCGAAGAAACGTTAATAGAGCTCGAACCCGACGGCCTATCATCGTGATTTTTATTTCAATAGGACACTCGTAAAAATGCATATTAGCCAATTTAAGAATTTTTCGAAGTTCAACATTTAAGGGGGCGAAAAGACCTTAAATATGTTTCCTATCAACTATCGATATCTATCGAACCCTTCGGGATAGAGAGTTGATATTCACTTCAAAATATTGCTTACGTAAATACCCAAAAAGAAGTTTTAGGTTTATTTGAAATTCTACCCCCCAGGCAGTAAAAGGGGCAAAATGTGTTTTTTATGAATCGTATATATCTTTGAAACACAATTGGCTATCCTCGTGATTTTAACTTTAATTGGTTACTTTTACAAATGTCTATGACAGGACTCAAAGACGTTTCGAAATTCTTTATTTAAAGGGGTGAAAATACGTGAAATGTGTTTTCGATTATCCTTCCATATCTATCGAATCAATCGAGATATCGAAGTGCTCTTTGCTTTAAATTGGTGCTTTTGTAAATATCCCAAGTACCATTAAATATATATTTTCCGAATTCGGCCCTAAATTGGTTAAAAAATGGGTAATATGAGTTTTAGACTCACATTCGATATATATCGATCCCATAACTTTTTATATAGCGACGTGATTTTTGTTTAGGATTGATGCTTACTCAAATACCTAAAAAGAAATTTCAATAATTTTCGAAATTCGCCACCTAAGAACGTGAGAAGGGGTGAAAAGTTGTGAAAAGCGTTTTATATTAATCGTCGATATATCTTGAACCCAGCGGGCTAATGTTGTTTTTTTTTTTACGTCCACGAGATACCAATAAAGTATTCTAAAACGTGATTCAAGGGTTTTTCGAAATTTACTCTCTTAGGTGGTGAAAAGACCTTGAATGTGTTTTAGATAAATCCTCGATATCTATCGAACCCGTCGAGATATACAATTAATTTTAGCTTGAGAAAGTTGATTACAGAAATTATCGCAAAACGGTTTTCAGATTTTTCGAAATTCGATTTCTCAATACTGTGCAGGGGTGATATGCGTTTTTTTTTTTTTTTTTTTTTTTTTTTTTTTGTGAATGATCGATTTTGATTCGACTGAACGGAATAGCAATGTGATTAACACTTCAGTTGGATACTTATACAAATGTATAAGATGTAAATTTAAAATATTTCGAAATTCGACACCCAAAAGAGTGAAAAAGCACAAAATTTGTTTTCCATCAACCCACGATATCTATCTAACCAGTAGCGATATTGAGGTGTTGTTCGTGTCAGAGTGATGCTTACGTAAATATTTTAATAAATATGTATGTAATTTTTTTCTTTATAAGAAACGTGATTATTAAGAATAAAACTAAGTTGGTCAATATTCAAGGCCTATGAGCCCAGGATACAGATATTTTATTTCTTTTTAATAAAATTCTATTTTCATGAATTATTTCGACGTTACGTGACGCAGTTGTTTGTTACTCAGGTCTAAATTCCAGCAGGTTCTGGGCTCGAATTCCGTTAAAAGCTGCGTGCGAACGTTCAATTCTGACACACAAAAACTACAAGGCAGATCGAATTAGTGCAATTTACATGTAGTCTTTAAAAGGGGTAAAATTGCTGTTCGCGTTCCACTTAGGTTCCTCTACAATATCAGCTGACATATCGTCGGTATACTGCCAAAAGTGATAAAGTCATAAATGCTATTTCGTTTAAAAACAGTATTAAATTGTAGATATTAACAAAAATGTGGTATGTTACTATTACACTGTGACACAACAGTACGAAACGACGAATAGACTTTAAACTTGGGTAATTATGTTCGTGAACAACATATACATATTCCTAGCATTTTTATAATTTTATCTCATTTTGACTTTGTCACTTTTGGCAGTAAACCGACGAAATATCATCTCACTAATCTCAAGTTTGGGGCACCAAATACGTTTCCGCGAAACCTTTACCCACTGGAACTTTGTAATGGCAATAAAGTTAAAGTGAATATTTTGAAATATATAATTGAGGGCACCGTCACCAATGGTTGTGCACAGGGTAAACATATGTTTTTCATTCGATTAACCTCTTACCTTAGGTGTCTGTAACCACCCCACAACCTCAAATTGGCAGGGCTATAAATAAGGTCCATGCGAAGTCGCTGTTAGTGGCAGGGACAAACTTAAGACTGCTTTTCGCGTGGACAGCTATAGCTACTTATCCTGCTGCAGAATTAGTTCAACTAGCCGCTTGGACATTCTATCACTTTATGACTGAAGTACCAATCTTGTGTACAAAGAGATTTTTCAATTAAATAAATATTATCAGTTACGAATAATACTCGGGAGCAAAGTCGCGGGGGACTGCTAGTGAAGTGTCCTGACACTCTCACTCACTACTCACTCACTCACCAACGCACAGCCCAAACCGCTGGACCTAGAACCATGAAATTTTGAGGGAAGCTTCCCCTTGTCCCGTAGGCACCCATTAAGAATGGATTTTTCGAAATTCGAAAATTAAGGGGGTGAAAAGGGGTGAAATGTGTTTCCGAAGAAACGTCGATAGAACTCGAACCCGAAAACCTATCATTGTGATTTTTACTTTAATAGGGCACTCATAAAATGCCTATTAGTTACTTCAAGGATTTTTCGAAATTCAATGTTTAAGGGGGTGAAAAGACCTTAAATGTATTTCCGTTTAACTATCGATATCTATAGAACCCTTCGTGATAGAGAGTTGGTATTGACTTCAATATGTTGCTTACGTAAATACCCAAAAAGTAGCTTAAGTTTTTTTTTAATTCGACCCCCAAACAGTAATAAACGGGCAAAATGTGATATTTTTGAATCGTCTATATTACTGAAACACAATTGACTATCGTCGTGATTTTTACTTCAATTGGTTACGTATACAACTATCTACGACAGGACTCGAAGGCGTTTCGAAATTCTTTAATTAAGGGGGTGAAAATACGTGAAATGTGTTTTCGACTGTTCCTCAATATCTATCGAACCAACCGAGATATCGAAGTTCTCTTTACTTTAGACTGATATACCATTAAATATACTATCCGAATTCGGCCCCAAAGAGGTTAAAAAAGGCAAAATGTACCTTCGATTCACAGTCTATATGTATCGATTCCATTGATTTTTATATAGCGACGTGAATTTTGTTTAAGATTGATGCTTACTGAAATACCTGAAAAGTAACTTCACGAATTTTCAAAATTCCTCACCCAAGGACGTGAAAAGGGGTGAAAAATTTATGAAATGTGTTTTTAATTAATCGTCGATATATCTTGAACCCAACGGGCTATTGTCGCGTTCTTCACGTCCAAGAGACACCAGTTAAGTATTATAAAACGATATTCACTCTATGTAATGTGTTTTAGATAAACCCTCGATATCTATCGAACCCGTCGAGATATACCGTTAATTTTTGTTTCAGGATGATCATTACAAAAATAATAGCAAAATTGTTTTTAGATTTTTTTGAAATTCAAACTTTCAGTACTGTGAAGGGGTCATTCGTGTTTTTTAATATATGATCGATTTTGATTCGACTGAACGGGCTACCGTCATGATCGGCACTTCAATGGGATACTTATACTAATGTCTAAGATATGAAATGAAATTATTTCGAAATCTTACATCCAAAACGGTGAAAAAGCGCATAATTTGTTTTCCATCAACCCATGATATCTATCTAATCAGTAGAGATATTGAGGTGTTGTTCGCGTCAGAGTCATGCTTACGTAAGTATTTTTAAAAAATTATATGTAAGTTTTTTTACTTTATGAGATAACTTGATTATTAAGAATAAAACTAAGTTTGTGAACTTTCAAGGCAGACGATCCGAAAAGCAAGTACGACCAGCGAGAAATAAATTAAACAGGAGTTCACGCTACAAAAACATATCGATACGTGGTATTGTGCAATCTAAGCCCAGTACATGAATATTTTCTTTTTAAAATTAAATTTGTTTTCATAGTTATTTCAACGTTACGCGACGCAGTTGTTTGTAGCTCAGGTCTACATTCCGGGAGGTTCTGGGCTCGAATTCCGTTAAAAGCTGCGTGCGAAAGTTCAATTCTGACACACAATAACTGCAAATCAGATCGAAATAGTGCAATTTGCATGTAGTCGTTTAAAAGGGGTAAAATGGATTATGCAGCTCACATTCCACTTAGGTCCCTCGACAACACCAGCTCACATAATATATTATCTGACTAATCCCAAGGTTGGGGCACCAAGTTCGTTTCCGCGAAACCTTTTCCCACCAAAACTTTCTAATGACATTAAAATTCAAGTAAATATTTTGAAAATATGTAATAGAGGGCACCGTCACCAATGGTTAAGCACAGGGTAAATCAGACGTTTTTCGTTCAATTAACATCTTACATTTAATCGTCTATAACTACCATAAAGTGGGTATACTTTGCACCAGCATGGGTAACTTTGCACCACCAAAAATATTTGGTTCTAGGTCGTTTGGTGAAATATAGACACATCACGACGGGGTATTAAAAATTATAATTTATTACCATCGACTACAATTCACTTGTCTTTCAACTGTCAGCATAGAAAATATATTGTTTGGTGGTGCAAAGTTACACATGCTGGTGCAAAGTATACCCAGTTTACGTTACCCCACAACGTCAACTTTGCAGTTATATAAATAAGGCCCATGTGAAGTCGCTGTTAGTGACAGGGACAAACTTAAGACTGATTTTCGCGTGGTCAGCTATAGCTACTCATTCTGCTGCAGAGTTAGCGCAACTTGCAACCTTTTAATTCTAACACTTGAAGTACCAATCGTTGTACAAAGAGGTTTTTTTCAATTAAAGTAAATACTATCAGTTATTAATAATACTCGCGAGCAAAGCCGAGGAGGACTTCTAGTATACATATAATTTAAATATATTTTCTTGTTAAGATTCACTGTAAACAATTATTTGTAAAGTTAACATATCGATGTCTGTGCGTGTTAAGAAAGTAGGTAGGCCTATTATATGATTGTTTCCTATACACCAATGTTAGCGTTTCAATACATTATTAGGAAACAGTCGAATGTATATTGTTGTTACCAGACTTGTATAATTACAGTGCTCAACATTGGCCCTGTTTACAAACTGAAGCATAGTAAATTTCTTATGTGTTTGGGGTAATTACTTCTTTTACTGTTTAAGAAGTTTAACGTGCGTAGTGAAATGAAATGTAATTAGCTAAGTTCGTAGTGTAACATTTCCATTTATATCTTTCTTGAGTGCAAAGAAACGAAGAAAAATTCATATTCAGCCTGTTTAATGAAAAGAGCTCTTACGTTTTCCTTCTGTGACGTCTGGTGATGCTAGATCCTTGGTGACAACAGTCTATGGGTTGTTCACTTATTAAAGGTTTTCAATTGCAAAATTTTTTTTACACATTTTACAGTAGTGGGACATGATGTAGATTTCTACTTAAAAAAAAACGTGAATTGAAAAATAACTGCCAATATATTTTGTAAACACAACTACTAATATTTTTCCTTCAGATAAGCAAACTTTAATCTTCAAAACGAAGTTTAATCTTAGATGGTGTGTTCTTTAAATACATTATCGTAACATAAAGTAATTTTGTTTTTCAAATTTGCCACTTGACTTGCTTGAAACGAGGTCTGGGTGTCATCGCTGAACGTGAGACGAAGCTTGATGAAATCAAAACTATATACAGTAGTATACGGTCAAATAGGCTAGTAAGAACTGACGTATGCCTCATATAAATTTTTAACTAAAAAAGTTTATTCAAATAATATACGTTTTCGTAAATAAACAATACCCTGTCTTTGTCACGTTCCATATTTTGTTCGGCCAAAAATATTTTGTGGGATTAATAGAATACAATTGCTTTGACATATACAAACGTACATTGGTTTGTTGAACGAAACATTTTTTTCAGTGCTGGTAATGCATTGTCAGGAAATTCCTTAGTTGGCTTCCGTCGTCTGGTAATGTCAAGGGCTATTTTCAGATGTTTCGAAAAGTGTTTATTTTGTGCAATTTTGACATTTGTATGCATATTAAACGAAATTTAAATTAATTGTATGTTTGTCTTAATATTCTATTTAAACGCAACATTCCACTTTTCTTACACTGTCAAAAAACTTATCGATTTCATAAATTATCAACATAAATTACATGAAATACGTTTGGCCACCTTGAACGCCGTTAAGGGGAGTGTTAGACAATTTTATTGTATTTCCAGTATTTGAGTCATAACATTTATTCAAATTGTATTATCAAAATTTTCTCATCGACAAAACATAAGATAATTCTTGGTATACTGCTTGACATAAATAATAATATAATATTTCAGTAATTTGTCATGCAGAATCGTTGCAGGAGATTTCTTTAAAGTTAACCTATAATTATCTTGCAATGATTCTGCATGATAAATTAGTGAAATATTCCATGATAATTTATGCCAAGCCCTTTACCAAAAATATATCATATGCTTTGTTGAAGATAACAATTTGATTATACAACTTGAATAAATGTTGGAGCTCAAAACTTAAAATAAACAAAATTAATTAAAACACCGTCTTCCCTGAAAGGTGACGAGAAAGGAAAACTTAAGGAGGGAATTCGGGAGCAACCCGAGAAAGATGTCTAGTTAAATTAAAACTGTCTCGTGAAACACTAATTAGTAATGTTTAAACCATAGGTATTTTTGTGTTCGAAGAGTCACTGTCTGCTTTCTATATGTTATATCGACAACGTATTACTCTTTTCAATTAGTATAAATATTTGGTGCAAAATATTACTGTTTTTGCCTAAACAACATTTCCTCAACTTTAATAATAAATGATTCACGTATAAAGCAGAACATGCTCTTAGTTCACGGGCACACCAAAGTGCTCGTCATATCCTAACAGTGAGACAAAATATCAAGTATAACTTTACAGATGAAGTTGAGCTTTTAGAAATGATAGTTACTAGTTAGGTATTAATAACACGCAGAAATTATACTGAAATGTTACATAAAGTGTATGCAGGAATTCGCAACAGTGGTTGAATGATAGGCTATATTTCATTTAACGATTAATTGATTTAGCAAGGTTCTCAGTCACTATTTATTTGCAGTATAATGTTTGAAGTCTATTGAATTTAGCATCGATGAAAGTGAAGACTTGCAGCGTGAATTACTCGGACGTTAATATGTTTCATGCATAGGTAACACTTCAGACACGTAAGGTATGGTTGCCTACGTTGTTGATACTTCTTTCTTAGAATTTGAATCGAAAAATGTTACATTGTAATATTCATAAAAATGGAAAATATTTTAATAATCTTAAGTTTTGTACTAAAGTTTCGTCATAAAAATATATTTAGAAAAGCAGCAAGAAGTAGCTCACGGAAGATGGTAACCTGCCCAGGGCGTTGAGCGGTGTGCAGTTTCGGCCGTTACAAGATTATTCGAAAACTGCGCGCTTGAGTGATGTCTGCTTTGGAATAGCATTCAAAGAACATTGCACGTGTATGTGCCCATTTTAGGTTCACTACTACTCATTAAAGAACATTTTCTAGCGGCCAAAAAAATGGCGAAGATGGCTGTTGTTGCTGTCTTTTTTAGGTATGAAAATCTTGGCGCAGAAACTATTAAAAGGTATAGGTGTATACAATACACATTTATCTTTAATATTGCGTGATAAAATTTAAGTAAATATCTAATAGAGGCGAGCTATCGGCGATAAGACTGCATGCCTGTTCAATGACTTGCACCTAGTGGCTAGAGTGAGACTTGATGCCCGTGCTGCGTCGCCCTTACTATTACCGCACTACTAGGCCTCGAACGCACAACACAAGTCCACCTAGGTGGTGACCTTAATGTTGGGGCAAATAATTTCTGAGCTTTTCCTACGAGCTTATACGGTAATTACTCGTCAGTAGTAAGATCGTTTCAACCAGGAAAGTATCGATCTTAATTTTACGTTTCAAATTTGATAGGGGATAGGTAAACAGTATTTGAGTTACTAAGTTAATTCCTTGCTAACTCTAAATGTTGTTATAGGTGCGGGCCAATAGATGCTACACGTTAATATAGTTGATGCGTGTAGTTAATAAATTTTTATTTCAAGCGGGTTAAATATTTTCAAACTTTCCGTTGTTATAGCAATATAACATACGTATCAAACAACTCTTTCGGAAATACGTCCAAAATATGACACAAAATATTTGTTTATTCATGTTGTGCTATTTTCCACAATTGCAAACTAGAGGAATAGCCCAGTATATGATTATTTCAAAACAACACATCTATTTTTGTCGGGAATTAATGGAAATTATATAAGTACGTACATGTGTTATCACCTTATTTTTTCTTTTGTATTTCGATATTCTAAGTTTTTTCAACATGGCGCAGTGCAGATTTTCTGTCTGCGGTTGTACATGTAGTCTGTAGCAATACTTTTTAACTGCGGTTAGTTGGAACATAAAATTTCAATTTACCGCTTTTTTTCAGCATGGCAATGAAATCATTATTGCTAAAAAAAAGAACCCTTTAAAAATAATTGAAAGTACTCAGAGAGCTTATTAAAGAGCTTAGTTCAAATAAATATACAAATATTTGAAAAAAAGTAGCCTGTCTTTGAATGCTCAATATGGAACCGGAAATAAAAACTGTTATAAACAGTGACGGTTTACTTGTAAACAGTTAAGAGGACTAGGAAAAATAAAACCATTAATTAAAATCAGTAGTGTGTGAAAATCGGTCGCATGCTTAGTCGACCACGGACGGATTCTTCCCAAAGACACCTAACGCTACTGGGAACATCCTCTTCTTCAGGGCAGATCATTTTGACAGTGTCCAAACTGGCGCAAGTAATCGTTGATAAAAGACGACATCCGCGTGTCACTAGGACGACTTCTTTACTGATCAGGACAGGATCACGCACCCAGTCCTTAAAAAAGATAAATCCTTTTTAATTTTTTTTTTGCCTCCTTTAAATGCAAGGGTTGCAGAATGTCGGCCTCTGTCAGCTAGAAGCTCTGTTCAACGGGTATGTTCCGTGTGTTCGTGGACGCCCCCACCCTATAACTCTCTCTCTCTCTCTCTCTCTCTCTCTCTACGTTTATAAATGTGCTCACCGAGGTGAGGCAGGGGCGATTAGTTTCGCCGTACTGCGAGACGCGGGCGCAGACCTTCGCTAATCCCAAGGCCCCCTGATGGTTGAGCGCCTTAATGCACAGCCGCGGTGACATGGAAACTCCCCCCTCCCCTCTCTCTCACAAAAAAATTCTCATCCACATCACATAGCTCGCACTCGGCGGGGTGTCTTCCGCGTGTTAGCGCTAGCCACGAGGCGATCTTCACCTCTGCAAGAAGACTGGAATTCCATAGAAACTGGTTTGCTCGAGGAAACATATTACCAGTTTATACTGCGCAAAAAAAAAATTCTGACTTTTACGAAATGTTTTACTGGGCAAACAAAATGCACAACTGATGTTGCATGTCTGACGAAACGCAATTAAGCTAACGACATCTTTGTTTTGAATATAGACCTATCTATTATTTTTATTCAACTCTTAATATCTGTATAGCTACTTCTAAATACACATACATATGTATTCAGATGTGTGTATATGTATGTAGGCCTATATAAACACACATATTATATATATGTGTGTGGCTAGGTACAGCTGAGGCAAGTGAAAAACATTTCTTAAATTTCACTGTAAATTTAAAAAAGACATGCGCAAATACTTTCTTTCGCCTATTAAACTAGGCTATATTGTTGCATTTTTAGTATACTTAATGATTTAATACGCAATGAAACTTTACCAAATAATTTTCGAATTTGTTCAGCGTTATGACATCGTAATATTAAAAAATAATAAATAAATAAATAAAAAGTAATCGTCCGAGCGTAAGTAATGAACGTGTGGAATGATTCGTATAAACGTTAGCATGAAGACCTACAATATTCACACCCAGAGCTTCGTTAGAATTCGCTAATCCACGTGCTTCCGTACACAGAGAGTTGCTTAACAGGTTGAGGTTAAGTGCATGCAAAGTCAGTGAGTTCTTCGAAACAAGTCATTTTCACAGGCGAGGCAACACTCCAAATGTCGGATCAAGTACAAGGGCATAATGTGCGGACTTGCGGCTCCAAAAACCCACATGTCTTTAGGATACATGAATGGAATAGCCCTCAAGTTAGGAAGTGTGCTGTAATGCTTGCCCAAGGAATAACTTTATTTTAAAGCAGACAGTCAACACCAACAACAACCTGCAGGCCGAGCATGGTTCGTATTATCACCCTGTCATCAGAAATACACGTAGATGGAACGCGTTCGTCAAAAAAGTGATCATGGTTCGATAAGTTACTCGTCAATGCGTTTCAGATGCACGACACGACCATCCATATACACTGAAGCGGTTTCTTAGTGCGCCAAGAGGCCGACAACGTGCGTATTTGAACTAATTATCAGTATAAAGAATGCCGTATTCACAGTTTCAAGTGGTTAAAGATATTCTTAACTAACGCTAAGCGTACTTGTCCACAGTACAAATAATAAATGGAAAGATAAACTTAAATGCCAATAAATTACTGTACATGTACCATAGCCTATAACTGAACCATACAGATCGCTAATACCAAAATAAGGCTGTATCCGATAATCAAGTATGTACTTTTGTTGATACTCCCTTGTGTACTTTACTTGTCCTTTCCTCCTTACTTAAACGAATTCTGACAAACGCTTCTTCTTTTCTAGTGAAAAATTATGTAGGTATATATAGCCCGTATATCTAGCCAGCTGTTGAATAAAAACAAACATTTTCCCGCCAATATTTGAATTCATGTTTAGCACGTGAAATTAAATTTTGACATTGATAATCCTCGAAGGGTAACCAAAGATACAATCCACAAATAAATAACTGCAGTCTGACATCTAAGGAAAACTGTGATGGAATATACTCACAAACTAATACTGCAGCCATTCGAAATTACTAGGCCTGTGTACATAACCTTAAAACCACTTTTTAAATTGGCGGCCACACCAGAGCTACAAGGACGCGATAGTGACACAGAAGTACACATATGTTTCCTTGTGCATCCTTGCGAAGTTGCATCCTTTACTTCCAATTCGAACAGTCCTTATGATGCCATTACTTGGGACAAGTATGCTCAAGTAAGTACTTTGAACTAACACACATTTAGGTACTTATTAGTAATGTATTAGTGTATGTGTATGCTTTGTTAGTAATTTTATCGTTTTCGTAAAACCAAACCTAAGGAAAGTTATGTGGGCCTGAATCGCTTACTAGTATTTTAAATTAATATTCTTCCCTTGGATCTAAAGCAAAATCATTATATTATAAAAATGTCACAAGTAAACCAGTGTTCATATGCAACATAGTTCAGTATTAATAACATAATTTTTGTTTATATTTGCGTATAACATTTGAGTGTTGTACCGTAGACGTCGACCAAAACTATTAAAATGTTTTTCAGTAAACATTGTCTTTGAACCCATACACCGAAAATTATTTTAATTAGTACTGTGTAGGCTGTAGGGAGCCACAAAAGTTTTTTTTTTCTGAACTCTAAGGAAAAATTTTTCTTTTAATTTTTAATTGGCTGGTGAATAGTAAATTTAGCTTTCTGTTACGTTATTTGCTGCACATACTCTAAAATAAAATTATTTTGTCTTGCTTAATCGTACATAGAACTCAGTCATAAGGTACGTACTGAAATGTTAACTATTCTGTTTAATTGAATCTACCATGCTTTATTTCACATTGCACATTCAAACAGCAAAATGATGACGTAAGAAACGATAGTCAAGTGCTTATATTTGTATTGAAAAATGTCGGGAGACCAATAAAATTTCTAGGGTTTTGTTTTACGAACTAAACTCTGCAGCAACACCTACTATATAGTGACGTATGCACTGGCTCACGAAATGAACATTGACAACAAACACCACACGACTGCCACAGAAAATCGCTCCTTGACCATAGTTTTTACCAGTTTTGTTCAAGCGTTTAATAAATCAGATGTAACTTGTAAATAATAATGCTGGTTAGTTGTATTCTCCTTGGTGAAAACTGTAGAGTGAATATTTACTCTACGGTGTAAACAACACAAATACCGTCGTCCACTCGATTCCATAATTGAGATGGAAGCGTTATGACATTTATGTTCGTATTTTCGCGCAGTTGTCATGACTCAAGCGTCGTTCTCGCGACACGTAGGATTTATTACGGTTTAGAATGAAGGGACCATGAAGGAATCTACTGTAAATGCTGCATATGTACACAATACCACAAATCGTCTATACTTACATCAAAACACTATTCTTCAACAAGACGGTGCCCCACCTTGTCGTGGTCAGCAAGCACGCGCTTACCTACACAGAACAATTCCAAGAATTTGGAATGACAGATATTAGTTCTTTGGCCTCCACGTTCATCCCGATATAATCCCGCCGGATTTACTCAAATATTTTCTTGTGGGACTGTGTAAAAATGATAATATGAAGACCCGTATCAGACATCAAATATAGAATACTCCAGCAGATGGTGTCCACAGAACATGTCAAGAGATATAATGCAGCTTGTACGTATTACGTGTTACTAAGAGAGGTCACACTGAGGTCTACTGAGGTCAGTAAAAAGGTACAATTTTCTGCAAACGACGTTTGCCTAGCTCACTAACTTATTTGCCATAATTTTACAAAACCTCCAGCATACTCAAGGGACAAGTGGTACTGTCACTTCGGCAGAACAGAAGGTAAGATGAAGCGTGTTAATCCGTACTTACAGAGCTTGGGAAACCCTACGGTTTTTTTTCGCAGCGATATTGCCTATGACCACATAGCGAAGTTTAATTAAGACCTACATAATCTGTCTTTGACATAGCTTTCAGACGTGTGATCCATAGTCAGACAACGGCTGACTTGTAACAGAACAACCGCTGCCGCAATAACGATCGTTAGACACGTATCGAAGCAGCATAGGCGTATATACCTCACATGCATATCCAACGTCTCTCATTCTCAGTGCCATGTCGTGCTGAAGCTGTTGTTGTCGCCCATGCTGGGGCCACACTATACTGATTTCCCCATTTTGTGTTCATATATCAAGCTACAAGCGTAACCACATTTATTTGGCAGTCTCTTTTAAACATAAAATAATACCTTCATGGGGTTTTATTTACTAATCAGACGGTGACGTAAGGTTATGCAGTTTCATGTAGTACCAAGTACAGTAGATCACTGGTTGTGATAATAACAAAACATGCAGTACGATTGAAATTTATGACGGTGAGCTCAGCCACACACGCCAGCAAAATGACTTTGCTGGCCAGCAACATGGCGGAAATGCCTACCACCAATCAGCGTATGGCATCTGCACTGCATGCCGCCAGGCAGGCCAATAGGAAACATGCCGCAACATGCAGGAGCTAAACAGACAAAAAGCTGGTATCAACAGCCTCAGGCAGCCATTAAGCGGTGAAGTTCACCCGTATCAAATGAGCCGCTACATCATTTCACGTTTGTATTACTAACTAGTCTGTGCTATAACTCAGAATCTGCGGTATTCGAACATAATTTTAATCTAGAGGTTAACGAGCAGTGCATTTATCATGCCTGGTTAAAGTGATTTAAAAATGGAGTTAATAATGTTTTCGTGCACTTTAATTTCTATGAGATTTCCTTTCAAATATTCTCTCAACAATTTCTTAATAAATATCGTAATGTTTGTTATTGATTTTTCAATTAGGAAGAATACTATTTCCCTACATTTAAACGGAGACTGACACTCTTAGAGGTTCTGAAACTAATGCAAACATTAAATAAAAATTCCTTTTTTTTTTTTTTTACCTTTCGGAGGCTCAACCTCATACTGAAAACAAAATTACATTATAAAAAATGCAAGGGTGGTGAACGCCTTCGTAACTAAAAATTGAAAAGTGTTCTAGGGAAATGATACATTGGTAATATACTCAAATTATAATAAACAAAAAGCAGCTTACAGACAAAGGCCATGTTCATGTAAATCCCTTGTAAATTTAATGAGAATTGGCTCTTCCCTGTTGATTTAAAATTTGCAACCATCTGTCTGAAGAAATGTGACATATTTACTAGCAAAAATTTATAAATAAAGGTTGCGTTGTCAGTCTCCGCTAACCCCAACAGTAATATCATGAATTACAGCATTAGTTGTAAAACAGATTAGTGGTAGCCTGGATGGTAGACAGCCTGTAACACTTTGGTGCCTGACGTGTCACCTAACAATCTGGTTGATGTGGCAGTTAATTGCTGAAATGATTTTCCGGGTAAGCACTACATTATTCTGGCTTGTGTTAATGTGTAGATGGAGACAAAATCTTGCTACATTTGCGGTGGCAGCACTTCACAGCGTGCATGAGTGGAGTGAGCAATGAGAAACTGAATGCTGGAATGTTGCGTAGTAAGTAATCTTTCCGTCGTCGATACGTTTACCAGATGCACGTACATTCAACTGCAATAAATGCAAGTACTAATCTCACCTGTTTTGTCCAACTCTGTTTACAGTAGCTTCCATTCTAGTTCCGTCCCAAAAATGAATAATTATGTGATTCAAGACATGGAGAAAATTAAGAGTCCTGAATAATATGAGCATACTAATCCTTAAGAAAGAATTGTGATGGTTCCCAGTTATTTCTGTTTGACCTAAAAATGGGTTATTACCGCTTAAAATACGTGCATTATTAACATTAGCACAAGTAGGCCTAAGCTGTACAAAATTCGAATTACTTTATAAGTGCTTAAACTTTTCTTAAGACACGAAAAATATAGATACAGCTCTTTAAGGAAAATACAAATATGAATACGTGAGTAATTTACAACAAAAAACCTTGTATCATCTCAGAAGCCTGAAATTCTGACAGATTGCTGTATGTAAATTCCCCTTACTAGTCGTACCTAGAAGGAAGCAGATCACAACGAACGCTAGTAATAAAATTAAAACCTAAATTTGAGGCATGTCCTTCCTAAATGAATATTATTGTCCACAAATAAAAGGAACATATTAGGGAAAATTTCCTGTTTGCTAACAGAACACTCCAAAAAAGTTCCTTTCTTTCGTATATTCATAACACTAGGCTATACGTTCTAATTTAAAACATAAAAGTATCCAGAGTTTATTTTACTAGGATATCAAGACTCCCCAAATAGTCAAGTAAAATTGCCTGTGTTGAAGTTGAAGATATTAAAAAAACAATCGTGGAGAAGGCATTTCACTTATGTCTTCTAATCTCAACATGTTAATCTATGTCTGATTATCTCCTGAGATCTACTTCAAACATATTATCAAATATTACATGTTCTACAAACTCAACATACACCTATGATCATGTTAAAATTATCTACACGTCATGGTTTACTCGGGATTCAAACCCTAAACGTCATAATATTAAACCGTTTCTGCGGGTGGGTTCTCCTTCCGTGTAGTTTTTGTTTGGATGAAGACCTTACATTTGTATCGAATTTTTCCATACGGTATTTGAGTTCATGTTGAGTACATTCTGCCATAACTTTTTTGTGTGAATTATAATATTTAATTTAATTAAGTTGGGTTTTCACTGCCGAAATCCACAAAACAGATTTTAAAAATGTTAAATTTTATGTAATTATGATATAACTATATGGTATAAGTGTGTAGGCTATAAGTTATACAGTATCCTGTATAAAATAAGATGTTATATTTTTATGCAAAAAACACAACAATTTGATGTGCGGTCGCATGCTAACGCATGAACGATGAATGCATTGAACATTTTATATAAAAAATACCCGTATGACAAAGTATCGTGGATTTTTTTTTTGTAGACCGCTAGTTTGGGTTTTGGGTGTACGGTTTATTAGTCTGTTTACAGTAACTACATAAGTTATCATATTTAGGACTTAATAAAAAACGTTATTAACTACCTCCGTCACCCGTATAGCTGGTACGATATCTCATAAACGTACATCTCATTGGGCAGCTAAAACTACACTGTTGATAAAATTATAATTTTTCGTTTTCATTTTTTTTACACAAGTTATCACAACCCCCTTTTTTTTTTTTTTCATGGCGTGCACAGTCACACACGTAGCAAATCTTCGACATGATGGCGATGTCCATGGAGATGGGAAATGTTTGGTTGTCCTAATAATGTCATTAACAGTAATGCCACTATATTTAAAATTTTTATTTTGGTTGACACATGTGACTGACAGCATACATAATTTTGTGTGCACGTGCATTAAATATTAACACCAAAACGCAAGTGGCCAACTACTAAACAAGCGTAAAATATATTTTGCACAAGTTGTAAAAAATAATTGAAACAGGGAAGGGGTTAAGGTAATCACTCAATAACTCGAACTACAAATAAAAATTTTGACATTCAAGATCTTTTAGTCATATTTGTAGCTTCAAAGTGGCTTCAAGGAGGGAATGCTATAAAGACAAAATCTGAGCTCAGCCAGACACACTGCTGGGATATTTTTAGAAAAAAAAAGTATGTCAACATGAGTAACATGAACACGCAAATGCACATTTATTGTAGTACAGAAATTAAAGTACTATACAAAATGAGTTAAATGAGAGTGTGCATAAATAAATAATTAAATAAATAAACATGTATATCAGTACATTTTTTGTTTAGAAATATCTGAGTTTTTAAATTCATGTTTATATTTCAGGCCGTAAACAAAAATAAGTTGATTTTAATAAATTTGATATATATTTTGAAAAATATTATGCCCGTTCAATTTTGTGGGCACATGTTTATTCGTAAAGTGGGAAACTTTTGAAAATATATTTTTTTTCGGGAATTATTACCCGATGAAACAGCGAGAAATTATCGATGGTTTCTAATGCATTTCGGATATTCGTATTTTTCCACAAATTTTTATGTAAAAAAAATTTACTTCGCAATTTTTTTTATGTTTTTTCCACCGTAATTTTGCTTGACTAACCGTCATGGTCGTGTTGTAGCGCAGTACTAGCATTGAATATATAGGCCATTCACTATAATGTGAACAACTGCATAAATTTTTCATTTAGCCGTTATGCAGCAATGTTTACTATTTTTAATGCGAAAACTTCTATGTAACTAAAAATCAGTGTAAACGTTTCAACGCTCTCAAAAGTTAACATATATTGGCCCAATAAAACATATTTTTCATTAATTACAAGTTCTGCTACGTGCACAGTTTAAAGTGAAGATCATCATATATATATATATATATATATATAAATAAAAAAAAATATATATATATTCATTCTATGATACTAGGAGTCGAGAGGAGGAAAAACTCCCAATTTTTTCTCACTATCTCTCTCTCTCTCTCTCTCTCTCTCTCTCTCTCTCTATATATATATATATATATATATATATATATATATATATGTTATGTTGGTTTGTGTACGCTTCAAAAACTCAAAAAGTTCTGCACCGATCGAGCTGAAATTTTAGCATGAGATATATTCCGCATCAAGGATTGTTTTTATCTCATTTGCGACCGCGAAAAAAAAAACGAGGAAAACACTCGCTGACAACCGCAATAGTAATGGCGCAGTCACATGAGATACAATATTCGTTCCCGATTACATTGTTCGTTTACAAAAAATTTTGCATCTGATTCTGATTATTATACAATCTGAATTAAATATTCACTTAAATCAAAGAACTTTTGTGTGATCGTGTCGTGATCGAACTGCGTCTTTCACCAAATCGTAAGTAGAGGTATGTTCCTGTGATCGAGGCCTTAAGCATTCACTCAGGTATTGTATAAAGTTTGGGGTGTGGGAGGGGTGGGGTTACGGGTTCGTATCCCATGCAAGACTTTGCGATGGGAAATGTTTTAAAGATAAACAGTGAATATAGTATAATATAGAATATAGTATCACCATCAATTAACACGTAACTAAATGTTAGTTACTCTTTTCTATAGTACACGCGGGCGAAGCCGCAAAGGGACAGCTAGTATATATATATATATATATATATATATATATATATATATATATATATATATATATATATATATATATATATATGTGTGTGTGTGTGTGTGTGTATATGTGTGTGTAAAGTTGGAGATAAAAAAGGAGGGGGGAAGAAGAGAGTCAGAGGAAAAGAGAGATTTTTTTCTGTGCTCTAAGAAGGTGGCCGCCTGGGTAGATGTATTTTGCACGTTTCAAGGCCTATAAGTAGGGGCATGATTATTTCGCGTATTCATCTGGTAGCAGCTTAGACTTCAGTCCTATACACGCACCGACCACAGTCGAGTGTTCATTGGCTTCTTAGCGTACAAGAGGGTACCACGTGAGTGCACAACGATTTATTTCCTTATTCCTTACTGGTTTGCAGTCGTCAAATGTGTATCAAAACAACTGTTGTCCGATCACAGTGATGACAGTGAAGTACACGCTGTTGACGTTCAGCCTGACCTGGAATCAACACGCGAGATATTCGTGCCTCTACTTATAAGAGCTCGAGCTGTAAGGACGACACAGCACGTACATCACGCCTCTACCTAGCCTCTAGTCGCAAGTCATTGAACTGGCGTGCAATCTTCTCGCCGACAACACGCCTCTATGAGACTTCCAGTGGTGACCCTGTCTTTTTATGACGTAATATTGAAGTTAAAGGTGTGTTCTACACGCATATACCTTTACTTTACGATTCTGGACCAAGAGTAAATAACTGTAAAAACACATATTTTCCAGAATTTTCATCTGCGAGGAAACGATCTTTAAAAGTTATTGGAGGACCTGAAATGGATATTCATACACGTGTAACGTTATCTGAATACTACTCCTAAGCAGGCATTGCTCACGGACGTCGTACAGTTTTCGAATAAACGTCTATCGGCCGACGGTTTGCACACCATTGTGCGGTTTAGGCATACAGGAACCATAGTCGCGAAAGATTACGAATATGTAGTTATTTGAAAAGAAAAGCATTGTTGTAAAAGCAATCGGGTGACTAGGAAACAAAACATTCCGAAGTTGGTTATAACTATGGCCCGGAAAATTTCGCTGATTCAATGACCTGCATGCTAGAATCCATTGTCCTATGCACATTCAAGTCCCGTCTATTCGTTCATTCTATACGTTGTTCCACTGAGTAGCAGCTAGTGGACAAATGGTCGGGGCTTGAGTACGCACAGAACAGTGCATTCTAACATGTAGCTCATTGAATCCGTGAATTTTTCCAGGCTCTAGTTATAACATTATTGCTGTAAGAACAATCCGGAAAGTACAAGCGACCTAAGCTAACTGCTATCGCTGTTACAACTGCATATAATACAATTCTTTTAGTGCGCTACCCGCTCAGCACTTATAAGCGATCCGGGATAAAGTGAGCACTCAAACAAGCCCAGATAAATTTATATGTCCTGCCAATCCGTAGCGGCTAACGACGGGATATGTCTAACTTCTCTGGACACATCCCTTTATGTTTGCTCGCGTAAGATAAATTGTCTAGTCGGTAGGAACCTGTATAGTTTGATAAAAAGATTATTACTTATATAAAATACAAATATGTCGAGTTTAGTTGTTTTAATTTCTGTATTGTTGTATTTAAGTAGGAAAATTCAAGGACCTACGTTTGGTAATTCGCTTGCCACCATACAAGGAGTAGGGCAACTATTGATAATGTTGAATAATGTGCAGTATCGGCTAGTGACATTTTTCAAAGGTTAAATTTTAAGTGCTCAGTTTATCCGAAACGGCCTATAGTTAAGAGAATGTACGTGAAACGTGGAAAGAGGTGGTGAGACACGGGGGGCGACCTATAAACACAGAGGCTTGTCAGACTCGCGACCCAAGTGGCCAGGCCGGTGGCGCGCTAGTGTAGTACGGCTACAGGCTACAGCAGGATGACGGCAGAGACGCGAGGCGTCCCGGCGCGATGTTAAGTGGCTGGCTAAGTTAATACCGCACTCGGGGCTTAATGGAGGAGCTGTGTCTCGGAAACCATTACCGTCACCCGCGATACTTCCCCCCTGCCCTCCTCCATTATGTTCTGGAGGGAGCCGAGTTTGCCGAGGGTGTGAGATGATAGTGTTTGCGCTGGGGATAGGAAGGGAATGACTGTGGTGGAGGGGGAGAGCGCTTTACCACTTTCAGTCCGGCCAGCTTACACAACAAAGCAACTTCCTCTTCTCATGACTGTGCTTGCTGCAGCTATATATCAATTAAAAGAGATGTCCAGGCATTCTATGGGAAAACAAGCAGCATGAGTTCAGCAGTGAATAATATTTTTAAGTAAGACGTCGACATTTTTTAAGCGCATTGTGCATGCTCCTGTTCTATAAATTAGAGTATTAGTCTGCCGGATACCCGTGAAACAATTTATCTGTTCAGTTTTTATATGTTCCACTTTATCTGAATTTTTTCGTTTAGAATTGGTTTTTAAAATGCCAATACGATAAATAGCCTACTTCCACTTCAAACATACGAAAAGCCATAACCTGGTGGGATAGCGATTTACCTGGGGTAGTACGAATAACTTCTGTTATAAATTTAGTATGGTAACCTTAGACGTGGTTGACGTAGGCTACCAAGAATAATCCATAAATTATATATAAGATGTGAATAGTTTCAGCCGTAATTTTTTTTTGTTGTGTTTTGCGAACATCGATTGTGGGACGGGATAGGGTGTTTTATTTCCTGGATGATGGATTGAGTTGATAGACCTATAGGTACGTTACCTACTGGTACCTATCTAGATTTACAGTTTATAACTCATCAGAAAAACCTCTCTTTAAGATTACTGTTCGCTTAAATATTTGTCAACGTACTTTGATCAATAAATATAATTAGTTAATTAGTATTTAAATGACTTATCGTACGATGTAATAAAACGTGTGAATTTCAGCGCAAAATTTATTTCATAAGAAATACATCACCTGAACAAAATATTTGATCATAAAAATGTCACAAGTTATTTTCAAGAAGTACTTTTTATTTTGATGATAGTTCCAGCAGTCATTTCTACGACATGTTCCCAGATTTCAGTGGACGAGGTTTTGGACGAGTCAAGTGCAACAGTACACGTACACTTCAATTTGTAGTTTCTCTTGATGATTTCAGTAAACCTACCGATTTAATTTTGTATTTTAAGCATTGACTTGTGTACCAAGCACTGTTAATTAAGATGATTTATCGTAGTATTACGTATTCGTACGTCAATTTTCAGAATATAGCCTAATTGTGTCATTGTTATAAAAAACGTCTATATTTAGCAATTGAATACGCATTTCCTCACTTTAATTACTGTACTCACCCCCTACGGTTGTGATGTAAGATATTGTCCACAAAACAAATTTACTGGAGCTAGTAGCATATAAGTATTTTTTTAGCCTTCTTTCCAAAAAAAGTAGGCTACCGACTTTCACACGGAAGAAATCGTTAATTTATGGGTTAGAGAGGTGTAAATATTACGGCTATATTTTAATAACATCACCGGTGAATATGCAAATCTGTAGAAATGCAATTTTAGCATTATAGTCATGTAAGTATGGCTCAGTTCCATATGATGAAATTGTTTTGCGGAAACTTCTGTTGGATTTGAAACTAAGTTTCCGTGAATTCACGGAGATAGGCCCTATCTGGAGAAATTTTTACTGGAAATTCCGTAAATCGACGGAGCAAATTTTTACAGTGATATCTGTGCGTGCATGTGTATATCCTAAAAAAATGTTGAACTTGTGGTCCGATTTCACCAAACTAGGTACACATAAAGTACTCAGTAACATGACTTTACTTTTGTGTATTTCGTTAAGACCTTGTTCATATTTTTAAAATGGCTGCCATTTTAAAATGTTTCTATCACAAGCGATATCTACAAAACTGAATTTTAGAATTCCATCAAACTCGTCACTCATAAAGAATTTAGTAAGGTGACTTATTTTTTTATGTATTTAGTTCATGCTTTACATAAAGTTTCAAAAGAGCGACAATTTTTTTATCATAATATGTCATATCCGAGGAAATATTTCTTCGAATTTCATCAAACTCAGAACACATATACTGCATACTAATCTGACTTGACTTTTGTGTTTTTAGTTCATCCTTTATTCATAGTTCCCTAATGGTGGCATTTTTATATTTTTACATAGTATGGTATATAAGCGTATCCGAGAAAATAGTTTTCCAATTTTTAATCTTGGGACAAATATACTGCTTGGTAAGTTGACATGACTTTTGTGTATTTCGTTCATTTTATATACATACTAGCAGTCCCCCGCGGCTTTGCTCGCGAGTATTATTCATAACTGATAATATTTACTTTAACTGAAAAACCAAGCGGCTAGTTGAACTAACTCTGCAGCAGGATAAGTAGCTATAGCTGTCCACGTGAAAAGCAGTCTTTTGTTATTTCCTACCACTAACAGCGACTTCGCCTGGGCATTATTTAAAGCTCTGCAAATTTTACGTTGTGGAGTTATTACAGACACCTAATGGTAAGTGGTTATTCGAGTGAAAAACGTCTGATTTACCTTGTGCACAACCATTGGTGACGGTGCCCCCAATTACATATTTTCAAATTATTCAATTTAAGTTTAATGCCATTAGAAAGTTTTGATGGAAGAAGGTTTCGCGGAAACGTATTTGGTGCCCAACATTCTGAAAACCGAGACGATAGTTTGATTAAACAGTCTTTAAGTTACTACGTAATAAGAAGTATCCAGGTTTGAGATACAGTACAACGAGGTAAGCAACAAAGTATAAACGACTGATCAATCCAAGTATAGTACTACTTTAGTTGGTTCGGGATATAGTGAGAACTCAAGAAAACCCTGCTAAAGGTTTATTCTCAGTCATTTCGTATCTTTCCGCGCATAACGTCTAACGACGGGAAATTTCTAACCCCTCTGGTGACGTCACTTCCTGGTTGCGCGTCTAAGATAAACTGTACAATCAGTATAAACCTTATTGTTTGTTTTAAAAAAGGTTGTATTAAGTTTATAAAATACAGTAATGTCGATTTTAGTTGCTTTTATTTCAATACTGTTGTATTTCAATAAGAAAATACACGTAACCATATTGGGTAATTTTACCATACAAGTAGTAAAGCAACAATAATTAATGTTGAATTATATTCAGTAACGGGTAGTGAAATTTTTCAAAGGTTAAATATTTAGTGGTCAATTTATCCCGAATGACGTATAACACGAGTATGAGCATCTAGATGACTGTGTAATATCGACTTGAAGCAGTTAATAATTTTATATAACCTGACAATTTTCAAACTATAACTACCCAGCTATAGTTGAAAATAAAATGTAATTTTTATAGGATACTTCAGTTGAGGAATTTCCTCATTGCTAATTTATATTTCGATAAAAATGGAGCAGGAGCTAAAAGTTATTCAAAAAAGTTGATAAATCAAGAATTACAGCCAAGAGTTTTGTATAGTTTTGGTACGCTACACTGTATGCTTTACCCTTATAATGTCTAAATGGCGAAAGAAACAATTAGGTGAGGGACACATTAAAAATAATACGAAGGGAAGGAGCTATGGCACTTTTGATGCCGTGTGAATTGTCACAGAAATGTCAAAATTGTAAGTATAAAATATGTTTTGCTACGTTACAAAATTATTTTAGAAGACAACAGAGAAATTTAAAAGATTTTATGAAAATTCGTAACGTCTTCTACACATACGTGAGGTGGTGTAGTAGTGAGATCCGAGTTTGATTGTCGCTAGGACGACTCCCCATTTCCGCATGTGGACAGGTTGGCGGACGTCACCACTGCTCGGCGTGTTTTTCTCAAGGTACTTACGTTTCATTTGCCCTGGCATTATGTCTCTGCTTCATACTTACAATAATGTCATCCATAACCATCGCTTCTGACCCCGCTGTTAAGGGAGTCGCCTACCTTGCACTTGAAGTGTGTTCGTATAACTTATTTTTTCACTAAACTATTCCACATATGCCTATTGCATCAATGTACGAAAAGAAACTACACTTCAAACGATGATGGAAAGGTTGTTTCAAAGCATCACGTTAAAGAGAAAAATCGTTTCGGAGTCACTCAACATGTCTAAAAACAGCTTTTTCTACCTGTTATACCTGAAAAACTACTCACCTCATTCGCGTGAAGCTACTATATAAGCATAGAATGGCCTTTTATCAAGACTTTACACCAATTAAAAGACTGGTTCACCACAGAAAGTGTCAGTCGGGCGAGTGATCTACGATACCACTGCGCGCCGTTACAATGTCGTTGCGCTAGAGGCGATACCGCACCAGATTAGCCGATCAACATCGCCCTTGGCGCCGTGCCTCACTCACACAAACACACGGCCAGTAGGCGGGCGCCTTAATTGTGCGTGGGAGATAATAAACGCTGAAAACATCGATTGATTTCTACGCTTTCTCGAAGCCAATATGGATAAAACACTCAATGACAATCCTAGATAATGGCGTCAGAGATTGTACCTCAGAAGTTCGTAACACTGGAAACTATTTTGTTTAAAACGTAGGCTAAAACTATTGTCTAGGATTGCTACATTTTAATTTTCCCAAATTGGCGTCATGAAACCTACAGTTATAGATTAATGCTTTTAGCGTTGAATCATGTACCACGCCCTCTCAATTATCTTAACTATACATCCCTAGGCTCAGTGATCAGAGCGCTTGACCGGTATGCCAAGGGTCCCGGGTTCGATTCCTGGCAGAGGTAGTGCAATTTAATTCTACCTCCACGGGTGCACTGCTAGGTGTTTGTGTTTGTCCCTTCACCAGCATCCTTATAGGAAGCCAATGGCGAGCCACTGCAAGCTGATCTTCGCCAAATAGCCTCAGATGCTCTCCATGCTTTCAGACAAATGAATGGAAATTACATACACAACAATACTTCACAGCATTATAATTCCGAATCAGTGAATAATCACAGAGTCACTCCTTCAAATTGTGTGAAACAACTACACGGCAACTTTTCGGAACTTCAAGAGATTTTTACATAGTGCTGTGTACACAACTATTACTATTTATTCTTAAGTAATTTCTTCTGTGATAATAACATTAACCCAGCCAGCATCGTTATGAACAATGGCACAGTGGACTGTCCTGAGAGCATCGTCGCCATGACACGTCTGTCTCGGGAATCTTTTTAGCCAGTATTGTTCATACAAACGTTACACTCTGTGCCGTGGTTGGCTCAGTGGATAGTGCACTCGCCCTCTACCAAGGCGGGGATTCTCGCACATGGGAATCGTGTCGAACGATGCAGCTAGTCGACGGGTTCTTAAGTAAATATCTAAAAAGCATCTTTAGAATTTTTCGAAATTCATCCTTGAAAGCTCTTAAAAAAATATAATGTGTTTTAATTAATCCCACATATCTCCTAAACCATTGGAAATATTGAAATGGTTTTTGTTTTAAAATAAATCTTACGTAAATATCAAAAAAGTAATTTCAGGATTGTTCGAAATTCGTCCTTGAAAGCTGTTAAAAAATAAAATGTGATTTCAACTAATCGTCTGTACTGCTTATACCCGTTGAGATATCGAGATGATTTTTTTGATAAGAATGAAGCTTATGTAAATGTCCACAAACCAAATTCAGGATTTTATGAAATTCAAAAATTAAGGATGTGAAAAACAGCAAATGTTAGTCTCCCGAAAGAAGAGAATGACATAGCGAAATAATTCAAAAGTTTGCCAAATTACTCATAAATAAAACCTCTTTAGACAGTAACCTTTAAGCATTCACTCAGGTATTGTATAAAGTTTATGGTGTGGGAGGGATGGGGTTACGGGTTCGTATCCTGTGCACGACTTTGCGATGGGAATTACAATGACATCATACGAGCATATTGCGCGTGCTCTTTACACTGAGCTAAGACAATTTATAGTTCGCTGTTATTAGGTACGGTAGCTGTCAAATGCCTTCATCACATATTTTATCCAGAGTTACTGTTTACATTACATAATTTCACGCGGGCAAAGCCTCAGCCGGGCAGCTATTTTATAGAGAAATAACGATGAATTAAAAACAAAGATGTTCGGCAATTAAAGTACGCTCAGCGAAGTATACTGGATAAAGCTGTTTGTATTTGTTGTTTTAAAGATATACAAAAAATATAGTATCACCATCAATTAATACGTAATTAAAAGTTAGTTACTCTCTTCTATAGAACACGCGGGCGAAGCCGCAAAGGGACAGCTGGTTATGTTATAAATTGAATTATTGGTTATGCTGTACTTCAAAAACGTGATTTTGAACTCTTTTTGTGAAATACTGGTTTTGCAACGTTGGCCCAATATACACACTAAAATCCAACAGTAAGTATGTTTACCTACTTGTTGCCAACATTTAACCCAGAAAATGTAAATAACAATATTTTGACCTTCCAATATGATCAAACATTTTCTACTTTAATATAACTATTTTCAGAATGTTGCCAAACCATTGCAATAATAATACATTTTCAAACATATTTTCCGGCATGCTACGTTGCCCCAACGTTGGATTTATGTGTATTTTCCAACACAACGTAATGCCAACGCCTCCAACCAATTTTCAACTTTGGCCCAACGTCGGTTGCTACTGGGGAAATTCACGTGCTTACAAATGTCATATTTTAATATCAGTATGAACTCGTTTACGCCTTTTATTTACAAAGAAACTTTTGCAAAACTTGTAGATGGTGATATGTGAATCTTCACACACATACAGACCGAAACTGTGTCTATATGGAGCAGTGATATAAAAGACCAGGTGATTAGTGCAGTTACTTCATTAATTTTATGTGCCTGCAGCGTCTTTGCTTCCTGAAAATTGTGTAGACATAACAATTGTATTTAGTTCCTATGACTATACGAGCTCGTGTGTGCATATTATGCGAAGTCACGTTCTATGCAGCTGTGACGATACTTTGATAGCCAATCTTGCTTTCAAAATTTACGTAATAACGAAAAATTTGCATTACTTTCAGTACATTAATTTATCCAGAAATCCTTCGATATTTTATTCGTGTACTTTAAGTTTCTTAACATGCTAAGATACAAAATTATTTGCAGCACATATTGTTATTGTTCACTGCCGTAGTTTGAGGTTCTGCGTTGCTGGAACAGTTTAGTTCCACAGCTCATTGAATTGATTTGTTTGCAATCGGCGAATGAAAATAAAACAATAAAATAGAATATTAGACAATCCATGCTCCGTTTATGACCTTAGCATTTAGTATTGGAATCTCAAATGCCAAAAGTTTATCGTATATATAACTTAATAGGCCCTATACACCACGAAACAGCACTCACTTGTATAGATACTGTATTGGGGATAATAGTAAATATCTAGGTTTGAGTTGTGAGACATGTTTGGACAAGTGGCGCTAGGACGTCACTCACGAACTAAACAAGGGCAGCGCGCAGTAATGGAGACAGGACGGACGACGTGCGAGAGAGCCGCCTAATAGCCGCGGGGAGGACGGGCCTGGCGCACCGCCGGTTATCCTGGAAGCTGGAGGGAGGGAAGATGTTAATTGGCGGTTAGGCTCTGCCTCCGCGGGGGGTGTGGACAGTTGTAATTACAGACTCTGCCCCCGGCACCACGCCCCCTTTCGACACCCAGACCCTACCACAACCCCGGTCCGTCATCTCCACAAACATAAAATATGGCGCTTTAACTGTGCCTCCAACCTCCCTGTTCCTTATTTACCAACTTTCCGTTACTAAAACATAAAGTATCTCACTCTTCTGCACTCCACAAAGTTTTGGTGCCTTCCGCGCAATACGGGAAATACGAATTTGCCGTGCTCGAGGTCAGCAATCAGAACCAGGCGGCCAGCCATTCACAGTCTGCAGCCAGCTGACGTCACAGGCGGTTATTAGCACCCGGCGTGCACCAAGAAGTGTAAGGAGGAGAGGGGAGGGGTTGAAAAATGAAGTGACGGCTCTACGCCCGCAAACAGGCAGTCCATTAAAAAAAAAATATTACGATTTTACGCTCTTCGTTTGACGTAGAAATGTTTAAATTAGGCCTTTAAAACTTTCGCTCATATGTGTTTAGTGAACTTTATTTAAAAAAAAACTCGTAAATGTGTCATCTATCATTAAACGTTTAAGTAAAAATACACTTATGTTTCACTTTTTATTCCTAGTTCAGCTTAAGATTTAGTACAAAACTGCTTGACAATCTCTGTTTTCCATAAAATACTGTTGTATAGGCGTAACTTCCTACACTAAAATTGGAAGGAAAAAAATAAATACCGTACTGTTAAAAAAAATTGTTTTCTTATGAAAACAGTTTAGTAAACTAATAGTCAAACCAGCTAATAGGCAAAGATGCCTGAACTCCTATCAATGATACACGAAACGGAAATTCATCGCTGCCCTATTAATAGAGTTTCTCTCTTTCTCTCCCATACCATTAGCCACTTAACTTACCAAAATCCTTGTGTCATTGCCAGCAACCGAATGAAAAGTCAAAAATGCAGAATATTGTAGATATTTTACAATAACTCAGCACAATTAAGTATGCCAAATTGGTCAGTTTGGATGTAGTGTTTTTTCACGCTATTTCCAGTGCCAGAAGGTCTCCAGATACTTGAAAACCTGGATATGTCACACTGAGCTAGTCGTCTATTATACATTTTTATAAGTGGTTAGGTCATTGTGTCACACCGTTATTATTCTAACACAAGTATACAATGTTTATACTTCGTAGCGTGTTCTGCACAGAAAAAACTATTTTGTGGTGGCTACAAAATGTTTTCAATACACAAAATAATTTTGTAGTGGTTACAAACATTTTTGTAGTCATTGCAAAACTTTATTGGGGACAGCAAAAAATATTTGTGGTCACTACAAAAAAAAATTTGGTAAGGTCCATTACAACAACATATTTTGTGGTGACAATCAGGTATTTTTTTCAGTGTGTAGCTTATAATTTTAAAAAAATGTAATAAGCACACGTAGGCTGTACAACCTCAATCTCAGAGTTACAGGGACGTACATGCTAGAAAAACACAAGTCAAAGTACTGAATTTATAACCTCCCTCGGTTATTTGAAGAGAATATATACACATGAATTTTAATCACTGTTCTAGTAGGTGTTACTAGTAGCGAAATAATAATAACGAATTTCTTTATTTTCTGGATACTTTGGAAATCCGTGTTTAGCTAGTCAGTCCCACGCCTCTCTCGACGGCTGCAACTAGTGTCTCCACAACTAATTCCCGGACGACGCGAATACCCGCGCTAGGGCACAACCACCTCTAGTGGTGCCTGCGACAAGAGTCTCGCAAACCAATATGTGGATCCCTGCGAATTCCCGCGGCTCCGGACACAACCACCTCTCGTGGTGTCCGA
>PNEQ01061233.1:8680-58237 GCA_003012365.1 Medauroidea extradentata | reverse complement strand
TGCGAGTCTCTATGATACGCGGACCCCCGCGAATTCCCGCGGCTCGGGACACAACCACCTCGCGTGGCGTCCGCGGCACGAGTCCCCAAACAAACCTAACCGACGCGCTCGCTACACTTTCTCTAAAAACTCCCCCCTTATACACCCAGCCAATCACAAGCTCTGTGGACGACTGACATAACTAAACATGGTCTTTCCTCCGCACCTGTTTAATATATCTTGTCAAAATCCGTACAGCTTAACATTAACATACACAACAACTTATATACAACATTTCAACTCTCTACGCTAACGAATAATAAAGTTAATATTAAATTTTACTCCAGGGGGTAAGCGAAGCCACGCCCCTGAGCTGACCTACTTCTTGCCCCTTTAGCCTTGGTTCCCACACAAATTCAAGGCTGTGGGCTAGCTTTCGTTCTACATTTCCTGCTTTCTCTTTTCCTCGGCGTGAAGGGTTAAATAGCCGTGACACAATTCACAATACTCCTCTCCAGCCCTTCGCCTCTGGCCAATATACAAAACTAAATTAAAAACAAATGAAATTAAACAAATTATTATGATTGAACAAGATTAAACACATAATTCTGATTACAATGAAATGTCAACGGATTCTCTACGACAATTTTATCATATTTTGAGTTATTTACAATGAACATCACATTTAATCGAAATGAATGGCAAGGAGGCCTGTTACAAATTCTTGAACTGAACTAACTAGATCTAACTAGAACATATTCCCGTACGCAGGTTACTGCATGTTGCCACTGAATGTCAGCAGCTGACTGGAGTTTGTTAGGTCCTGTTTACTTACCAACTGCTCTCACGGCTGCACGATATACATTTCCGCCACAGTAACCGTATACAGACACAATGTTTGTGAACTCAGCACATGTAAACTATCCTGACATTGTTCTACAACCAGTCGCCTCCATACACAAAGACTGGCCACGTCTTTACAGTCCACACTAGTGGCCTATGTATGGTCTGTGTGGGCACTTTTATGAACAGCTAGTGTCAGTCAGTCTACACGAACGTAGACAATAGCATTAACAAATCAGTGCTTGAACTGTGTGTTTTGTGTCCTTGTAAATTTGAAATACGGGTACACAGCTTAACCTATCCATTAGCATTTTTTGTTGTCAATTGACTATAGAACACACCACCGGAAAATACCTGTCGTGTTACGGAACATTATGTATATAATTGATGGAATTCTTTGTTGACAGGATATGATAGCCGAAGTTCAATTCGGCAATCCTATGAAAAGGACGTTAATTATTAAATGTTAAAAGGCCAATCAAGTCATTATCTACGCCCTAATGTACCACAATCTGCATTTATTATTTTGAAATATAAGTTATAGCGAAACTAAAAAAAAAAAGTGTTGATGAATGTCCGACTTCACTTGGACATGTTACTTATCAAGGACTATGCCCCAATTGTTAGTAATGTATTAAATGTTTTTCAACTTTAAAACAGACTTATATAATATTCGTGTAGAAAATGTTGCCTTTATAGGTCTTAAAGATTTTTAATAGTGCTTGAAATCTGATAAAATTAAAGCATATTTTACTGAAAACTTTCTATTGACGAATGGTCAGTTTGTGCATGGCAACATCCAATTGTGGTTGATAAGAAGCTGTGTCAAATATCTTCAAAGCACATGCAAATTTTATTGGTACTTGAAGAGTTGGAGCGACTGTGCAGTAGTTGGTGAAGAGAGGCCTGTGCGAGGGCACGGACCGTGTATGCGGGCGATTAATGTACTTGAGATACTACTCAGCCGGCAGTTATAGCGGCGAGCCGTACTTCCTTTGTGAGTGAGACACGTGACATAATTACCCGCATGCAAACCGACACCAAACGTTCGACTCTAGGTCAGGAGGGGAGAAGTGAGGTAATTAACCAACATAGTATTGTTAACATATAAATAGAAGGGCCAAAAGAAATGCAGGTCGGTATATTGTCAACAGCCAGGTCGTTACAAAAGATAACCCAGCCTCAGAGAATCGTGCACAAGATGGAAAGCGGCCGTGGTGTATGTCAAGGAACAATCCTGGAATTTCGTAAAACTGTAGGGAACCGAAATAAGGATGACCAATACCCGTAATCTGTAATCGAGCCAATGTCCTTCAAAATGTGAGGCCAATTATGTACCATTGCACCAATCTGATAGATGGTTCAAACGTTAGCAAAAAAGGTGACGTAATCGTTTTACTACTTAATTTGAGGTATACAGTATATTCGATTGAGGTAGATGACGGGGTGGTTTGACGTGTTAATTTATCTACGTTTGGAAAAAAAAATTGTAAATCCTGGTGGAATTCCGAGTTCCTCACTATTCCTCATCGATAGAGTGCTATATATATTTTACGTTGCTGTCTTGAACGTTAGTCAAAACAAACTCACATCACTTTACTAAAAAATAAAATATTCATTTTGATGAGGTAACTGGGTTTTACGTCTCGTCGGCAACGAGGTCATTAGAGACTGTGATACAACTTTATACAATGACAGAAACTGGGAGGGGAGTAAACCAAGGCCTTTGCTAAGGAACCACCCCAGCATTCGCTTGGAACGATTTCGGGAAAACATTTAAAACTGAAATCAGGATTGTCGAAGCCGTTGATCGAATCCGGGTCCTCCTGAATGCGATTTCAACGTGTTACCGTCTTGCCACTTCGCTTGGTAACATTTCAGTAAAGTAGGCCTATTCAAGGCATACTGATTTTCCCTGCGTGCACTGCAAGAGTGCTTGGAATTATGAGAACTTTCGTGCTGACAGCATGGGGATATACAGGACTAAATGAGGATTTGACATGTTATGAATATAATTTTATACTTCATTCAGTTTGAAGAGTTACATTATTACAGAATTATGTGTCCACTGGGTTATATATGTTACACATTTCTAGCGTTGTCGATCATCAAATTTTGTTACTTCCTCAATACTATTGCTTGCTTCGTAGATTTCGCTCGATTCTATGGGTAGGTTGTGGATTGACATTAATTTAGAAATGTCCCAAGTGGTCTGAGAACTATTAGTAGGCTACGTGCTACGGTCTCAGTAACATGCATACTTGACCATTTAAAATTACATTTTATGTGTGTAATTTTTCAACAATGCGTTTTTTTTATACCAGAATTATCAAAACTTACGTACAAAATTTAATGGCACACGCATCCATGCCGTAATTTATTTTTATCCGTTGTGTCCTTATATCACACCACGTCAGCGTGTACCCCAGCTCAGTATAATGGGTACTCCGACATGCATTAGTCGCTAGAACAAAGGAAGGGATGGGGAGTGAGCGTGTCTCAAGGCAGAGTCTCATACACCTAAGTTTCGGTTCTGTAAGGAAAAGGTGGCGTGCATCGCGGCATAGCATGGTTGAATAGAGGCAACGGCCGCAATTGAGGCCGTGACCTCCCACTGAAGAGAGCAAGAGTCAAAATAATCAGCACAAATATGGTACAAGGCTGCTGGGAAAAGCTGTGCGACAGACGCGGCATGGATAATAATATACGCATAATTATATGTTAAGCAGTGATAAAGATATGTTTGGCTCGACGTTCTGTTGCCAGAACACTAAAAAATATGAGGTGGCTGGTGAGATGAAATGAGATTGGTCGACAGCTCCTGCAAATCAGAACGGCGGCTCAGCGAGCCTGTTTTTTCCAGTAGGGCCTGAGCGCCTCTGACGGCGACAAGTAGAGCAAAGCCAGTTTGTCTGATTACCGAGCTGTTAAGTAAATTCCCGAGCCAGGCAAGTCTGACATGATAGTATCCAGAGCAGCAATGTAGGTCCAGCCTACTTCTCGGTGACAGCAGCAGAAACAGTACAGCTCAGCCGGTACACCAGCCCCATCTTCCCTCTGCCCGCAGACAGCAAAACCTTTCATTGCTATGGTGGAGGGGGAGGGGAGTTCTTCAACCTGGATTGAATCCACCCCCGTCTCCAAAATAATCCGTCGGTCTTGAAGGCGTGAGACATCCCAGATTTACCACGTGGGCGCGGCCAGGTCCACTGGCCCTGCCGTTGAAGACTCCGATGACGTTGGTCCAAGTTCCGATGTGTTACATGTCTCATTCCCCACACACCTTGCAGTCCACAACCTGCAGTATCCAGCAGATGGATTCGCTACACTTCGCATTTTTCAGCACCTCGAGATCTCTCCTGTCGCCTTGACAGTTGGACTGATTCCCGCAGTGCGTGTCTTCCATCTTATTGCTGAGCTATATAGTTCGCCGCCGCTGCCGTCGACGGCGCTTGCGCACCGGCCAGTTGGTCCACGAGTCAGTATTTGAATATTCCTGACAACTCCTCAGCGAGGAGCCCTGCATTTGCCACCAGCAGGACGCGTCCAATTGCAGTTGGTCGCTGCCACATAGTTGGCGTGATCACATCGCCACCTACAGACCACGGCATATTCGTTGCGAAGAAATTATGGCACCTACCGACGGGCAGCGTCGCAGGAGAACTATGTTCACGCCACGACAGCCACGAGAGGCTCCATGCCGTATTTGGAACACGGAAATAGAACCTCGTAGCTCGTAGTCGCTCTTCCAACTGGTTCTTCTCGTGGATAGTGCTGAGCCAATTATAAAGAAGTAACTAATTACATGTCCAATCATGTGGGATCACTGTGTCAGCGAGCAGCCAATGAACAGTCCTGTCTGCTTGAGTGCACAGACATTCTGAAGGCTTGCCTTCAGGTCAGTGAACCCGCGAGTTATTCTCGACTGAGTTGTTTGAACATAATAATTCGGTAAAAAACAAAGCACTAGTAGTCTGTGAATAATTCATTGATTCACTTTTGGAGCATTTTCACTCTGCATCGAAATCAGTGAACAGTAATTACCAGTTTGTTTTACTTATATTATTTGCCGTAAGTGCTCCATCCGGAACCAGTAGGAAACCATTAGTCAGTACATTTTCTCTGATACCAATTTAGAGTGTAGTCTAGGCCGTTGTAAATTCGCCAATAAAGGTTGCTTTCCAAAAACGTGTGTCCAAATCTGACTCCGCCAGTCACAGCAGTTTTATTCACAAGTAGACTGCAGACTAAAGTCCGGGGTTGGTTAGAGCTGAAACCTCTCCACTCGGCCGGCAGTGCCTAATGCTACCCGCAGTGCGGTTTCGCCAGAGCGCTCGCTTTATTCCTAGTCGACAGGCCGCCACCCGCCCGCTGGAGTAAGTAGCCCTCGTGGCCAGGAGGGCGTGTGATGCGCTTTGCACGCCAGTCTGAGCCGCAGCGAAGGAGGCACCGCGGGTAATCTGCGAGGTCTCTGCGGCATGCCATCCTCGCGTCGTGTGCACTCCCTCCCTGTCGACGACAATCATCGTCACGTTGCGTCCGCCAACGCCTCTCAGTCCACGGGTACAATCAGCGAGTTGGCTCATAGCTCACGCATTATTCATCCGCTGGACATATCTTATGCCTAGCACACATGTACATCTTTCTTGCACCACAAAGAAAACACCAAATGTGTACGCAAAGGTAAGGTTAAAGGGATAAGCAGTAGATAAGCAAATATTGAGCTTACACGAAGAGTCAGACTCTTTTCCCCACTATGTTGTCATTTGTTGGTTTTCCTTGCCTATTTTTGTTTCACGACAGAAAAATTCAAAAGTTCCACAATGGAAACAGCTACTGATCTTACCTTTCAGTAGACGTATCAAAAGTGAACTAGGAACACATAATTATGTATTTTTCTTTAATTAGTTAACAAAAATGATCAACTTTGCTAACTTTTATTTAAAAAAACATAATTATGAGTTCCTAGTTCACTTTTGATACGTCTACTGAAAGGTAAGATCAATAACTGTTTCCATTGTGGAACTTTTAGAATTTTCTGTCGTGAAACAAATATAGGCAAGGAATACCAACAACTCGGCACGTATTGGGGAAACTGACTGTTAAGAACAACTAATAGGAACAGGTTTTGAATGTTAAATTTTTGGCGGTATTGATTACTCTGGAGAAAACTAGAAATAAAAATTAAACCAATATTTTAACGAGACGCGAGAGCGATACTCCGCTAGTATTTACCATTTAAACTTGAATTATCTAGCACATTACATTTTTTACTTTAAAATTATTTAGTCTTGTGTGTAGTTTGTAGAGTAAATCAAGATGGTGTTTATCGGATGAGTTTGAAACTGTCTCATGGGAGTACCAACATTTTCTGTTGTTGGTTGAACTTAATGATTTCCACCACCATTCTTAAGCTGTAAGCAGTAACTGTTCGAAATGTGTACATATTTTTGTTTAAAATAATGTGATAGAAAAAAATATATTTTCTGCTGCTTAAGGCGCCCGCCTACTGGCCGTGTGTTTGTGTGACTGATGCACGGCGCCAAGAACGATGTTGACCAGCTCATCTGGCGCGGTATCACCTCTAGCTCAAGCCATTGAAACGGCATGCAGTGGTATCGTAGATCACTCATCTGACTGATACTTTCAGTGGTGGTCATTTTATTGGTGATAAGTTTTTAGCAAAGTCAATAGCATGTTCCAAGAGTAGTTTCATATGAATCTCGTGAGTGGTTTTCAGACATAACAGGTTGAAAAATCAGTTGTTAGCCATTTTGAGGGGTTCCGAAATGATTTTTCTAATTCACGTGATGCTTCGAAACTACCTTTCAGTCATCGTTTGAAGTGTATTTTCTTTTCGTACATAAACAAAATGGCCACATGTAGAGTAGTTTATTTTAATAAAACGTATTTACGAACACACTACTACGCATTTCAAACGTGTAGTATGCTATGCCCTTAAGAAAGGTGAACTAACGTACTAATATCCTGGCAAATAAGTTATAAGAAACGGTACACTTTCTTGTTCGAAATCGTATACACCTTAAACATGTTGAGTACAAATTTGGAAGTTGTACTTTGGGCTAGGCCCTATTGGGGATAATTTGCGCAATATTTATCGTATATGCTGCCAGAAATTAACTAAACGTAAAAAATGTAAATATTGAAGATTGCAATATCAGTGACTTTTCCTTCAATAGCTTATTTCGTCCACCCAAACATTACTATTGTTTGTTAAATAAACTTGCTTATGTTAGGTAATTCGTTCAAAAAATTGCTCGCAGATAAAATCGTTTGTTTACATTCAACTTGTATACTAAGTATAAAGAAACACAGACCCGACCTTATCACGTACTATCTTAATATATATTCTAAACTCTAGTATGCTAGGTGGATATTCACACCACACAAGTTCGCTATAACAAGTGAACTAGATGTTAGCCTTCTTGTACAAGGAATATCTCTGTGTGTGCTAGGCCTATCTTATGTGCTGTTATGTCTTAAATCCTACTTAATCCTCTAACGCCGTTGTGTAGCTGAGTCATGACGACCATAATGTGATAATTATCTTAGAAAGGTGTTCGTAAACAGGATTGCACGAGACCTGCGAATTATTGCTCCACGCGTTGTTAAAAAAATAACACAAACTACAGTCTCCAAAGGTAAAGGATGGAACAACTTTGATTAGAATATTCGTGGCTTAATTCAACACAGGTCGTCGGGAAATTTGTGATAACATTTGTAAGGAATCACGAGCAATGTCAGTCAACTACTTGGACTGGACAAAGAAGATGCTTTATGGATATGTGTGGAAAATGCATGATTGCGTACAATATACTTTCAAGACTTCGTTAAAATATGTCGCGTGCGTATAGCGGAAAGGAAACGACGTATTTGCTGTCTCGTAAAAATAAACACGAATTTTTATGACTAGACCACTGAAATTATTTTCCGCGTTTTCCTTTTAATTTTCACAATGTAAATTCAAACTACGTGTATTCAGAACTGGGGCTTAACCCATTACATTAGTTTTTCCCCCATATCTTTTACAGAAGATTATTTTCTGCAACTGTTGGCACAGGACATTATGGAGATTCTTTAAACTTCACAGATACTTATGTAGACTGTTTCCCAACAGAAAAAAACTGAGAGGAAATATAATAAATGTATTGTGGGTTTCCTTAAGACGGAACATATCAAGAGCTATGCCAGCCATTAAAATATATAATAAATTCTTCACAGGCCATTTTTCGGAAAAAAAAATTAATCTAAAATTGCACCAATTAGTCACCTTAAAGTAAGTAAGTGAGCATTTATCACACCAATCGTAATTGGATGTAGTTGTGCAAGAAGGAATCAACACACAATGTAATTTATTTTAAGATACTCATACCAAGTAGAAGGAGAAGGCCCAACGTACGTTCTTGAAAAAGTGCAAGCATTAAATCATAACATATGAAGGAAAAGTGAGCCCAGAGGAAACGGTTTATACACGGTTTAGATGCACACAGCAGACTTTGACCTTGAATATCTCAGTTACAGGAAATTGTGGATTAGTTCCTTTTTGCATAATTACGTCCAATTGGCACTGGCACACATATACTATTTCTTGCGCTACTGTCTGACCTTCGAACGCCACGGATAGTGGCACGAGTATCATGTAATGGAAAGACATCGTGCCCACCCATGTGAGACCTTTCATGGTTGATATTACGGATGGCATTTACTTTTTTCCGTACTTCTCATACTGAATAAATGAAGTATTCTGATTGGCTGTTCGAATTATGGATTGTCAAACTCTGCATGAACTGTGGATATGTGACTCTTAACTTCACGCAGGTCGTTCGCCTAACTCTATACGGCTCGCTGAATGTGTTCTCACTCACGGTATTAGATGTCCTACATTGGGACTTCAGGTCAAAGCTCCTCAACAGCAAAACATTCATTGCTTTATATTTGTACCTAATATTTTTCGAACTGTGGACGCCAGCTTTGATGACTGTAATAGCAATGTTATTACAGCCTACTGTTTTTACAATCATGTGATCAACCAGACTGTAGAATATTTAAACATGACGCAAACACTCCCAGGAATCCCGAGCTCCATGTACGGCACAGGGACGTTTTATTGCTGGAAACTGACTCCTAGCTCCGAATCGCCGTCTACGAGAACATAAACAGGCGCGTTGAATCATGAGGAGAGCAACTAATTTTCAGCTAAAATAATTTTGCAACAATTTGTTTCAGTGCCTCACGTGCACACTTGTATCTCAGCTTCATGGTCATTGGCAGAATGTATTAGTGCAGAGGCGTCGCTTATATGACTGCCAATCAGAACAAGATTACTGCGACTTCACAAACCTGTGATTTGTTGGTAGAACCCCGCGAATCTGAGAGTTAAAAGCATCCAATGACTGGCCATGAAGCTGAGCTTCATAAGGCACTGAAACAAATTGTTGCAAAGTCCTTTTCGCCAAAAAAATCACTGCTGGCTCTAATCATGAATACTCTGAAAATTCTGAACTCTGCTCCGTATCATCAGTGGACATGTGAAAGGTGCACGATGGGGAAATAACGAGCACAGGGGGACAAAGTATTTAGGGAAGGGGGAAGAGGGTGTGTGTTTTGGGGGAGGTAGGAGTGTGTTGGAGTGCGCACACAGCTGCGTCCTTGAGCGATGCCACTTGATGACCGACAATGGCGGCGGACGGAGCGGCGCGAGCACCATTGTGGGCTGGTGGCAGGTACCCTCCTCCCCCGGCCAACTCACGGCTCTCTGGCCACCGACAAACAACACAATAGGACTGCACAAATATGATGGTAATAACGTCGCCATCATCATCATCACAGGCAGCCGCCAGACGGCTACTCCAGCACAAGCTGCTGTGAGAGTTCACCTCGACCAACGCACTGGCATCTGGTTATCCAGTCAGTCAAATATATCCATGAGCATCGGTCTCCGTAGATCCGTAAATTGGCTGGAGGTAGGGCTTTATTAATATGCAATACATTTCGGATATCAAAGTTACATACGCAAGTGTATATGTTTACTTTGTAAACAATTATACAACGTTCAACAGATCGAGGCAAAATTTAATAATGATACCCTTCAGTTCCCAACACAGTGACATTGGAGCTGGCCTCCATCAACCCCAAAAACGGGTGTGCTTATTTTCTTTCACGACTTTCCCCGGCGAGTTATACTTTTTGTAACATTGCAGCGTGTGAACGGTTCCTGCTTCATTCTCAACGTATAGTATTAAGATACTTCGTGATCTTTAGGATATAAAATAATGTTTCAGGAATGCTGACCTGTTGAGCTAGGTGTACATAAAATTCAATTTCAAGGCGGAATCTTTTAAATAGTTAAAATGTCGTTTGAATCACAATTACTTGAGGACTAAGGTTTGGAAATATTAGCAAATTTGTTTTACTACTAGGTGCATCTAGTACGTTTACAATTAGGTCACTTTTTTTTTTCGAGTTATTTCCTGAAAAGCGTTTGAACCAATCAATAACCAGCATGAAAACTTAGACTAGTGTAGTGCTATCGATTCTAGCGTGAAACTGAATAATCAGAAAAGCAGAAGCCAATGAGCGAATGACCGAGGTTAGCTAATGCATAGAACTGTGGAGTCTAGCTTGTGAATCGTTAAACTAGTTTAATGTTCCTGACCTTACCGATAATAACTTGTCGTTTGTAGTACATAATTATACGTTCTGGAACATGGATTGTGGGAGAGGAGGGAAAGTGGGGTTGCCATTTTGTGTCGTCATGCTCTCAGAAACCTTCAGTTCGTCCTTTATTTTTCCCCTTCAAAATGTCTCGTTTACTATTGAAAACGCCAAAAGTTCGTAATTTACCAAACAATTTCAATTTTCCTCTTTAAAATGTCCTTAATTTCAGTCCGAAATAAACTTTCAGTAATGACCCTTAACATCATTTTGCACCATTTAACACTTTTGAAAACCATTTTTCTTTAAGAAATACTATTGCATTAGATAAAAAATTCCCCGGGAACGAAGTACGCGGGTACAAGCACTGAAAACATAAAATGCGTTAGAATTAAATACGATACAGTCAATAAAATTTTGAAACGTGATCAGTTATACTGTACAATTTAATTTTTTCCTTTGGTTCTTTTCTGAAATATCAAGATTCTACAATGACGTAACCCAGAATAAAGATTTTTTAAAATTATTTTCTTTTCCCCATGCAAGGAATTTTTTATGAAGAAAAGTTACGTTTTTTGCTATACTGATTGAGAGAATAGTTCGTAAATGGTTAACTGAAAATTACGTTATTCCAAAGTTGAAATTATTTTGAATGTGCGAATTTAATATTTTACCTTTATTTTAATATTAGGGTCAATAAATTTCTTACTAACTATTTTTTGTGGAAATATCAAACTATGTTCGGCGAACACGTGTCAAAGCTGTTTACATCTGTTGATTTCAAAATTAATGAAGTATTTGTAAAGTTTAACTAATGTATAAAATACATGATTCTATGTTATTTTAAAAACTTGATCTACGGAATTGCATTTATTTACTCATGGCATTTACGCCCTATAATTCAGACGACAAAAAACCTGGTGATTACTACACGTCACCTGCTTCCGTACTTAATCTTGCACAATTTTGAGGCCTGTTGTATGAGTCAATAAACTGGCAACAATGAGTTCTAAGTAACGAATATTAATATTACATTACAGAAGCCGGAGTGACACATCACATCTAATACGTACGTGGGCATAGTTTATAACGATATTAAGGGCCCATGGTAAGGGACAGGAAAATTTCGCGTATTCAATGATCTGCAGGTTAAATGCGTTGTACGATGCATACTCAAGCTCCGTCTATTCGTCCATTGTATGTTGTTCTAATGAGTAACAGCTGGTGGACAAATTGTCGGGGTTAGAGTATGCATAGAATAGTTGATTCTCACGCAGGTCATTGAATTCGCGAAATTTTCTTGTCGCTACCCATTGTAAATAAACAAACGCTTAAAGTGTAAACTGAATTCTACAGGTTTATGGAAGCCGATAACGATAAAATACAAGATAACATTCCTAGATAATGTTAACCGCCAACTTTATGGGCAAATATTTTCCCAAAATGGCATACTCGCTAAGCGTCGTTTCTTCCTCCGCAATTAAATGTACAGTACGAAATTAGGGCGTCAGAAATAACGACCCAGAAATACGTCGCTGGGAAAATTTTTTTGCTCAGAAACTGGAAAAAACGATTGTGTAGGATTGTTGTTTTTTGACTTTTGCTTATTGGCTTCGAGACTCGTATTATTTGTAACATATTCAGTTAGCATTCATTTATGTGCCATGGGCCCCTGGTCAAACAGATGTGCTATGTGGATGTACGCCATTCCTACCGAATGCTGTTGACGCAGAAAACCCAGTTACACAAAAGGACTAAACACGATAAATCGAGTGAGTGAAAGATTTTGGTCAGCGCTTAACATCGAGGTCTTTAGCGCTGGTGAAGGGTGACATGATGTGAGTATGGAGCAGCGCCGGAATGAAAGGGCGGGGGAAACGGAAGATCCCCGAGAAAACCCGCCGACCAATGGCATCGTCCGGCACGATTCCCACATGCGAAAATCCGGGAACTGACCCTGGCGGGAATCGAGCCCGGTTCGCCTTGGTGGGAGGCGAATGGTCTGACCGTTCGGCCACCGCGACCGCACGATAAATCGAGCAAAAGAAAGAAAACAAAGCAAGGAAGTTAGAAATTGCTCTATAAACAAACATACAAGTAATTCAGAAATTAGAATATAGTCGTATACACGAAGGAAAGTAAAAACAGACAAGGACCAAAGAAGATGCAGTCAATGTGCTGGAGTTTCTCATATTGTTCATGTGGCTGACGACGGGAACAGATATCAGTTCCCGAAACGTCGCATCTGTTGTCGTGAAAAGGAACCTACTATCATCATCTTCTGATGTGTTGTATTTATATACGTTGTGCACTGAGAAAAACATTTGTTGGTGCAAACAAAATTTGTTTGAATCAACCAAGTCATCTGTTTGTATAGGGGCAATTAAATATTTGTTTGTTCGTACCAAATTATTTTGTTCCCTCGATTTGTTTGAGGCAAATGGCTGTATTTTGTTAACAGTACAAAATATTTAGCTGCTGATAAAAATATTTCGTTGGACATATCAAATGCACGTGCAATATTTTAAGAACTTAACAAATATTTTTTTATAAATTTAAAAATTTCGGAAATTAAAAATAGACTTATGGAGGGTCCGGGATTTGATCCACTAATCCTTGACTTTTCTCTTTTCATTCATGACTAGAGCCACGATTTTATGGTGAAAAGATTTTTGCAACATTTGGTTTCAAGAGGCGGAGCTTCAGTCAGGTGTGGGATACAATTCCTATCTCCATGGATACCGCAGCCGAACATAACCTTCATTTAGCTGTTTGGCTTCACATGTCCCGGATGAGATGTACGTCAAGAAAATTGATTATTTGTTTGGAATTTGCTGTTTTTTTTTTTCAGGTAAACATTATTCTTATGTATTTGCGTATCTTAACCATGAAATTGAAACTAATATTTTTTACCCTTGCGTGCAAATCTATGAACGTGCAACATTTTTGCTTTCTGCAATTACGAACTAACAAATCAGCATGTTTGTAAACAAGTTTTGTTTCCCACAGTACTTTTCCCCTGCGGTGACGTCAGGGGGCGTGTACTTCAAGTCGTCCAATGAGAAACATGTCTGAACAAAGACACGTTGCCAATAACCATGAATCAAAGCTGCCGATGTGCATGAGAGACACTGAAACAAAGTGGGGCAAAAATCTTTTCGCGACAAAATCGTGGCCCTATTCATGACCTAAACAACTGAGCTGCGAGTGCTTCGGTAGCTAATATTTTGTTTATTGTATAGGAATAGTTAATATTATATTACGATTGTACTGCTATATTTTCAAATATGTTTGTCTCTCGTTTGCGAGAAGGTAAGCGACGTCAAATAATATTATTCAAATTATCGCCGTCCACCGCAGCATAAAAAACTAGACGTTCAGCTGCGGTGTTTTTCAATTTTATAGCATTTTCTTTTGTAATCAATCGAATTTGCTAGTTTGAAATTGTTATAGGTAGAATTAAGATCCTTCAATTATGCTGATTAACAGTTTAGACGCCCTACTTGTTGCACAAGCTTATATTTTGAAAGTTGAGGTATACAGTGTTCTCCATCTAATCTCTCACGCTCGCTAGTCTGCCACCTTTCACAAGTCAGCTAAATGGATATAGTTTCGTCAGCTAAATAATTTAGTCCATCGAAAAAAATTGCTGGTTCAAAGCAGAGCACTTATAACTAACACTATTATTTTGTTGACAAGTAGTAACGAGTTGTTTGTTTACACAAACTATTTGTTCGGCGTCCTGTGTTAACCAAATATATGTTTGGCACCCAAACTAAGTGCGTTTAAATAAATAATTTGGTCGAGGGATATAATTAAATTTGATTGTTGGACTCGATGCTTGGTCTTGCCAACAAAATATTGTTTAGCTGAAGTAAACATCACCCAAACGAATATACTTAGTATAACGAAACAATACTTTCTCTCAGTGTGTTAGCTTGTCCGTAGCCATTACTGTAGTTGTGTTCATTTATGTTGTACTCGTTGTCTTTGTCCATCATTCTCGCCATTTTTCACGCACATTGTTGTTCCTCGTCTTGTTTGACTTTCCTTTATTGTTTGTTTGTTTCCATTACATCGCGACTATATCCCTACTTCTGAAATTACAGGTAAATTTATTGACTATTGTCATTTCTGGCTTCCTAATTTATTTCTTCGATATTTTGTTGCTCATTTGGCCCAGCTTAGTTACTTCACGTAATGGTGAATTTTCTGTGACTCAGCAACGTTCACTCGCAATAGCTTGTATCCAGCAAAACACTTACTCCCCCATTGCAAAAACCATTCAGATATATTAGTGATCATAGTTTATACATTTTGGGATACGCTTCTGGATCTAATAACGTACATTTAGCCTCCGGATTGGCTGTACATTGCAGACACGTGTAACGCTGCAAGAACTTTAAAAAGCTTAGCATTTATCGGACAGTTGCTTGCCAGACTTGTTTCATACCACATATATTTCTTGTTGCCCAGGCCTGGAATCAACTGTTTGCTGCTTTAGATAATTTGTTGAAATATGTAAAGAAAGGAATCCGATCAAGAATAGATGATTTAACATAATCACAGACCTAGTATTAAATAGAATCGTTTTCCAGCTGGCCAACTGTTGGCAGAAGCGGCCAACGTTCGCTTGTGTGATCGTCTACTTTTGCTGGAATTGTTGTTAATCAGGTCATGTCAGTTAATTTGTGTGTAGTTATACTGAAATAATTGAAATTTTGGCAACTTAGTTTAAAATACTGACATATTTCAGCATACGGTCCACAAGCAGACTTTGCAAACTAACCCACAAGCATCTGAGTATAACAATAATGCTTGTGGTACACTTGTGGTTAATGTGTGGGTGATTTCACTATGCATCATGTATGCCACATGTGGTCACGGGTGCATTCCGAATGTTTACTGCCTGTGGGCTGCTTATCACGATTAGGTTTGCACAAGTGGAACAGTTAATGATTGCTATTTCGGAGAATTTCACTCAAAACATATTCCTATAATATTATCTCTTAGTCTCTGAAGTGAAAATTTTTTTATCCCTAGGTTGGTCTGTGCAAATCGTTGATTGATAATATTGCTTCATTCATGCAACTTTTGCGTTTTTTCTGAGTGCAGACTAGACTCCAAGACGCTGTTCGCACGCGGGAATTTTTCAATAGGCAAACAAGGTCATGGCTGACAGTGAGAAATACTTTTGGTCAATAATTGAAACATCTACAATAGAAAAGCCAATCGCATGCAAAGCTGTCGAATAGGTAAGTGACATCACATAAAGACCGGTGGTCACTGATATCGCAGATTTTGTTCAATGAAGACTTGCTCAAATATCACCGCGAATGTTGCATGACTCTAATAATTGCTCTACAACGAATCTGAAACACGTCCAATGTTGTGACACAAAAAATAACAAGTAAAGTAGAAAAGTTCAAACAATTTCTTGAATTGAGATAAGACCAGATTATTCACTGAGGTAAAGCATATTCTCACCTATAAATCAGTCAATGAAGATTGGTAGCGATGGGACTAGGAACCATGTCTCCTGAGAGACTGCTGCCTTAAACCTGTGCCTTAAGAGTTAGTGGACGCTAGCACTGTTAAAAAATATTTTCATGGATTATGATATCGGTAAAGTACAATAAAATGGGCTCCTTTCCTGACGGCAATTAAATAATATAAACGGTTATATATCTCATTCTGCACTAAAATAGTTTTACGAACATTATGGTATGTTTGTTTAAAAATGTAAAAATCATGTCTTGTATTACAAAAAAAGTCGTTTATTGCGAAAACACAAAAACTAGTACTTTATATTTAATGAGACAGTTCTCTTGTTGTACAAAGAGAAAATTAAGCCTCACTATAGCAATTTTATAAGGTCAGTTTCAGTCTTGCAAGTTTTACAGCCAATAGCGGTTAAATATATCTGAAATATTGAGCCTGAATTATGAAACAATACACTATTTAAAACTTGTATTAATTTCATTTGTATTAATAACTGACGAAAATTTCTTTGAATTAATCTTTAAGAACACTCTGACAAAACGCCGCTTAAAAAACTGACAACTCGCATTTCTCAGCGTGGCGGGACAATAATTGCTCTTAATGAACCCTATTGCTGCGTCAGTTTCTGACACCCTGAGTTTTTACCGCCATGAATCACTTGCCAGTTTCATTTAATTTTCCTCGGAGTTAAATTTCTTCCACTGCGAAGGTGCAGCTGTAACGAGCTAACTAGGGACAGGCAGATGCGTTCCGTAATCCGTTGACGGATGGAGTGTCTTATATAGGGCGCCAAGCATTAGAAAAGTGCCCCTTCCAGCCGCTCCCCTTAAGCGGCAAATGAGTCTGTGATCACGTGTAATAACACGGCAGCTGGGAGCTAATCTACTATTCGTCCAGGCACCCCGGATTGCCGCCTCCACCCTCCCATCCCCTTTCTCATTCGTCGCCTTGTTGATATTGCATTCCAGTCGGCACAAAGCTGGCGGCGAGACCTTTCCCCGCTAATAAAGCGATATTGGAGTCGCGGGGTCGGGGGATTAGCCCTGTAGGCACCGATACTCCCGCCCTTCCATACTGCCGCTTCGTCCTAACAGTCTGTTAATTTAGGGGACGTGCGACACCCTAACGTCCTGTGGATCAGGGACACGCGCGCACACACAAACAAGCACGCGACGATACTCGTCCTTCCTAGGAGGACCAGTCGCCTATATCTACAGTACAACACATCGCGGGGACACTAACTAGCATCTTCTTTCAGGGAACACCATGATTTTAGACACATAACATTATTGTAAATCTTGTAGACCAGAGTATGCTGTGAATATGGAAACGAAGTCGCCTGAGAAATTTCGCCGACCTACCTCAGCAAACGCCATGTTCTCTACGTGCAAATAGAAGCAGCTACCCCCTCCCCTCCAACCCGTGAATGGCTTTGGTAGGAGACGAGTGGTGTAACCAGTACACGAACGTCACCCTCACTTTGGGGTAGAAAAAAATAGACAGCAAAAATGAAGAATTATTTTACTGTAGCCTACTCTCTAAATGCACTTCAAAAATTGTTGGTAAAAATTGCAAGGAATTTCTTTGTACTTTTAAAATGGTTTCACTTGTAAAACAATTTGTTTTTAAAGTTTCTAGAGCTTACTTCGCACAGAAATAAAAACAAGGATACCATTGTAGGATACCATAATAACATATTTGTCGGAAGTTTTACGTATACACAATTTGTATCCTCTGGTACGCATTTTGCTTGAAGTAAGTGAATATTTACATTAATTACGCGCTACAAAATTAAAAAAAAAAATCTAAGCAATTGAATTGCACATTGAACGTTCACGAACAAAACCCGTAAATAGAATATAAGTTACGGTGGTCTGGGGTAAGATAGGTGCGCGGTCACCAAACGCAAGGGTGTAGGTTTTGAATCCTGACGTACCCTCAATTTTGTAAAAAAAAATTACGTGCAACAATTACTTGTTTAACAGTTATTCAATAAATAAGTGCATTTTCCTGATCAAAACAAAATAGCTATTTTAAATTTAAGTTTTCCTAATTGAAAGTACAGAGGTATATCAATGTAAAACACCCTTTCTAGTTTTACAAGGAATTAATTGGCAGCTGGGTTTGAAGGAATTTCTTTGCAAAGTACAAACAATTTTTTGGTGTTTAAAGAAAAATTCGCGATTATATCACTTACTCAGCATAATTAAATGGGTTCCCACTCTAAAGACAAACACATTATCTAATAATAACATACTCTATTATGGATCATGCTACGATGAATAGTATTACATCTAAGATGGCTGAAACTCGAGAAACTGCTCCACATGCAGAACTGTGGTGTGTGCATGTGAGGGTAATAACGTATAAATATAGAATAAAGAGTGGGTGTACCGTGTATAACATTACTACACCGCAAATTAAACATTAAAAGTGCATTCCGTTTCGGAAATACTGCAACATATGTTAACCATTATGTCTGAATCCAGCAGAAGCGTTCTGAAAAGTTAGAACATTATGTACGCGTTTTCCAACCCAGAAGTTGGTAAGTGAGTGTGGTCGTCAGATTTTTTTTTTAAATTTCTAAATTAGGTAATTTTTACATATGTGCATTAAGTCTTGTAATTATTTTTTACACTTATGTTTTTATTACGTGGAAGATTAAATTCCTTCATTTACATTTAGCGGAATTTTATTTCAAAGTTTGTACACTGGTCTAATATTGACACTTACTCACTCAGAACTTGATTGACTATATGCGTAAGGCACATAACTGATATTAAATACTTTACATTGACTAGTCTGAAAGTGAATTTAATTGGCGGTAGTACACATTTTTTCCAACACGCTATAGTAAATATAAAACTATGGCGCGATTTTTTAGGATAGAAAATTTAACACATCAAACTGATGGGGAACACATGCGTTTTAGATGATATCAGGCGATAAAAGTGTTTTTGGGCACGAAACGTAAATGCTTGTCGTGTTTAGACACACTGCAAACTATCAACTAGTATTTCCTATCAAACATCTGCAGCGCTGCCAACTGTGGAGACCTCTATATCCGCATCAGAATATGGACCGCAGGGGGAAGTAAAATTCCTCGGAGAGGTAGCAGAAAGAGAGAAATCGACATCGGCAGGAGTACACAAAGGCCTGTGAAAGCAGCATACGTGTAAATTAAATTGTGCCTTCTCTCGACATTTATTACAGATGTACAGTCGGATGTCAAAATGCGTGACATTTTACTGTTTACTAGAATGGTCATGCGCAGAGATCACTTGATATAGCGGACTCCGAAACTAATTTAAGTAGACTAATAATAGTGCTTATATTAAGAATTTTATTGTGGCTGAGGTTCAAAGAAGCGATTCCAATGACACAGTTAAAATAATTCCTTCCAGAAGCTGGTACGTGAGCTCCAGCACGCTGTGCAACCTACGAACAAATTGCATGCACCAACTAAGGCACGCAGATCTCGAGTACTGTTGGTCTGAAGAAGGGGTTCTGGAGCCCTGGATTGTGGACACCTACTTGGGTGAAAACTCAGATGCATGGTGTTTCTCAGGTGCTCAGGGGATCAACGGGAAAGCCCCGGCCTTATTATGAGCCGATCGCTGGTCGTACTCTGAATGGTGGTGTAGACTCACACGGGTAAGTTCTTGGGTCGATGGTCTGGGCGCCTAGTAGGAAGACCCTGTCCACGAACCGGTTTCGTAGAAGTATGATAGACCTCGCCCTTAGCAAGATGGTCCCCTGCGGCTAATAATTGCTAGGTGAGCTGGTTCTCATTATCAGCCACCGCGATTGGAAGGTGCGTTATCTCCTGTCTGGAGTATTCACCTACTCTCATCAGATGAAAGCAGTTCTGACAGCAATGGTGAGCCCTGGTTGTATCAGCTACGGTGATCCCTAGCTGATATGTAACGAGTGACTGGTGGACGTGACGAACCCACCAGTAGTACCTAACATCCCTATGTTACTCCTAGTATACCCTCGGGTTCAGGCACAGGAGGGCAGGTTCTGCCATACAACAATGTCGGCCAGATTCCGGAAAACACAATCTTTACATTACGAAACGATTGCAGAACATGCGTTTCGATGTCATTTTCCGTGAATATACTGATACTGATGATCAATGCAACATGGCTGACAACTTGTTTAACATAATGTTATTTGCAGAACTTAGCAAACAACCTTACAAGTGAATAAAGAAATAATAAGCTTCCAAAACAACGAAATTTTAGTTTGTCAAAGAGGAGCGCGACCATTTAGTAATAAGAAAGTATTAGTATTGAAAAACGGCTAAGACTACTCCACCAAAGTGAACTATCTTATACTTGGGACGTGGGGTATAATTCTGTGGTTAACTTCCTAGTAACGTGTCAAGGACAACAACTACTGTTGTTTTATTACGGGGTTTTCGGCCATCATTATTTGTTCAATATTTGAACATGTCGCATTATTATAGACGGATGCAAATTTCCATCTGCAGTTTGTTACTTTTAAACAATTGTAAATAACAATTGCTCTATGTCACTCAGAGATAAGTAAATAGCACAGATGGAGCACAAGCTGTATTTGTTGACGCCACGGTCTATGAAGGTTAGACCGTAGTTGACGCCAACCTTCATCGATCAATATGGCAGCCACCGAACTGTTGGAGAACAGCGTTGTGTCGATGTAAGTGTAAACAAACAAAATTAACCTTACAAAAGTTGTAGCTGGGTTGCGATTTTAAGGGCGCAGTAGTTTCCAGGTTGGTACAAAGCAAGCTAGGGTACTTTGGTTTTCATGTGCTTCGTAGTAAAGGCACAAGATGGTACTAACCGCAAAGTTCTGTCATTGTTAAGAAATAAATAAAAAATAAAATGTTATGTTTTGTACTTGGTTTTTGAAGAAGTAACTTGAGTAATTTTTAACAGTTTTGAGGGCATTTAAACGTACATGTCTGATGTAATGTTAGTCACCAATTTTGGTTCAAAAATAAACCTAAGATATAAATTCGACAGTAGACTACATGCAGGCAGTACATTTTGTATTGGTACTGAATTTTTTTTTTAACTGTTAGCAAAAAGATCAAAAAACCATTAGAAGCAGCCGTACGCTAAAAAAAAAATGTTAGGTTAGATTACGTTAGGAAAAGTTACGTTACTTAACCTAATCTAAACTACCGTAATATTTTTTTTATGTAGGAGTATTTATCAAGTCTCCAATAGTTCTACGTAAGTTTTTTTGTTCAATTAGGTTATTTTAAAATATTTAGATTAGGTTACCTAATGTCACGTAACTTAACTCAGCCTAAACTAACCTTAAATAACCCAACATAACCAAATGTAATATCACCTAAAATAACCAAACGTAAATGTATAGATGGTTTAGTAATAAATATAAAACAAATATTAATTTTTTTATTTATTTGTACCCTTGAGATTGAAAACAATGAGCAAATTTGTTCTTTGAATATTGGGCTTGTCAGTTATTTTGTGGGTAAGAAATAGGGGTTTAGAAGATTTCCTCTTATTAATATTGAGTATGATACGTAAAGCCTTCTTTCGTAATGTAAATATTCTAATGCTATCGGTAGAGTTACCCCATAATTCAATAGCCTTTCGTCATCATCCACTGTTAAAAGTGAGGGCAAACAGTCCATGCAAAAAAAACGTGTAACCTATTCCATCACTTTACCTGTGAAGGATTATTTTCTTTTCCTTTTCAAGTAATAACTGTTGGTAAGTACGCCGAGAAGTCCTGTTCGAATAGACGTATGCTACACACGATGCCATTACATTTCGAGTTCAATGATAAAACTTGAAAGAAAGAAGCAAGCTTTGTGCGCAACAGTAACTTGTCGCCACATATATCTTCTTTTTAACAGAAAGATCTAGGCATACTTTGTATCTAGATCACGAATAAATTATCCAGGGTACTAAAAATTTCGGCTAAAAGTCTAATGCACGCATTAAGACATTAAAACTGAGTAAAAATATAAAATATCACAAAACCTTCACGGACTCCCAATGCTTCCATATGGACGTAAAAACATCTTCTTCACTTAACAAGATGGCGGACCCTCCTTCCTTCCTTTCCCCAAAAAACTTCATACCACCCGTCCAAGGTTTGTGTTTATGCTCCATCTGTCCTATTTACTTATCTCTGATGTCACTTTCACGTGTATATTTACTATATTATCTTTCCTTAAAGTTGGTTCTTTTGTGTTGCCGTCCCTGCATCATAGACGTCGCAATAGTTGTCCACACACCACTGCCGTAGAAGAACAGGTCTGGACACTCGCCTGGAAACTTGACCCCCTTGTTGTTTGGCTGCAGTTCACCAAGTTACCGAGTATGTTGTGTTTTATTGGCGCTGCTGTTAGGGCGGTCGGACTCAAACTCCGCCCACTTCCTTCCCACTAAGATAAACAATTTATCAAAACGCATTTTTATCAATTCATGAAATACTTCCTTCACCCACAAATTTAAGAAAAGGCTCCAGCAATCTTTATTTACTTTATAAATTTAACAATGGAAAACAATTGGCCGAATTTGAGTCTGACCGCCCGGATTACAACGCCAAAAAGTACGACATTCTCGATAACTTGACGAACTACAGCCAAACAACAAGAGGGTCAAGCAAAATACATTGGTAGATAGGCGAGTGTCCAGACCTGTTCTTGTACGACCGTGCCACACACCACGTGTTGTGATTTTCTGTAGTTAAGTGGCACTTGTATTTTATTTAAAATGTAGATAATTAGCGTATGATTTTAAAAGAAATGAGATAAACACTAAACGAAATTTAAATCATAGTAAAATATTGAACGTACTAAATGGTTTGCTATAAAATTGTTGGATTCTGACAGAATTTTTGTTTCGCACAGCAATTCTATAAATATAAAGAAATTTCACACAATTACAAAAACTTAATTTTTTTTAACTTAACGTTTGTAAATATGCGCGACAAACGTTCTGCGGGTAATTCGTGCGTGTTAAAATATCTAAATAATCTAAATAACCGCGCTATTCCGTTTCCAGGCACATTAAAACTTAGAATGTTTGGAATATGGCAAAAAATTACAGATGTTTAATGCTTATCTGTGTTGAAATCACACATTCCCGACGAACGGAACACCAAACTGCTCAATAATAGATTCGAAGACTGTGGACAGCAGGAATTTTATTTTTAACATGTCGGCTGTTACGCAGATATTATAAAGTCACAAAAATATCACGTTTTGGCTCGCAATAAATGTTTTAGTCAAATGTTTCATTACGAGATGTTGACAGAGAATTTAGATGTACAGTACTTGTGTAGGATTTCTTGCTATTGTTATTATTCTAGTTAAATCTGTAACGTACCGACCAAATGCAAAGTATTACTATGGAAGACTACCACAATAGGGCCTATTCTGTTTGGACTGATTCATGGCACGACAAAACCGTCGTGCTGCCACTAGAAACACACACACACAGAGAGAGAGAGAGAGAGAGAGAGAGAGCTGACGGAACAGAAACACGTTAAATTCGCACTTGGAAGAACACGTGTTCGAATCCCACTCCGACCTTCCTGATTTATGTTTTTCATGGTTTCCTTGAATAACTCCAGACAAATGCTGAGATGGTTCTTTAACAAACGGCCATGGCTGATTCCTGTCCCAGTTCTCCGTCATTGTGTAAAATTGTGTGTCACCGTCTCTAGTGTTCTCGATCTTTCGGCGATACTTAGCCCACTTACTTGACTTGACGCCAGAAATGCATGTGTATTGTGTTGATTCTTTCCCTAGGTTGAATCGTAAAAGTCGTGGCATGCTCGTTGGGGCTATTTTAATTCTTCACCTTAATCATATCAGCACATTATCAAATTTGAGTACTATTTAAATCTCTCGCAAAATGCAATCTAGTATCATAATTTAATTTTAAAATTTCTTTCTGTTCATTACGACACTTGCAACCGGTAGCGTGGCCGAGCGGTCTAAGGCGCTGGTTTAAGGCACCAGTCTCTTCGGAGGCGTGGGTTCGAATCCCACCGCTGCCACACAAATTTTGGCGAAGTTCTTGGTGTCAGAACGTCACTGAATTCTTAGGTACTACATACTACGCTTCATGAGTTTTTTTTTTTTGTTTGTGATGTCTCTGATCGGGACTAACCAACTCTAGAGAAAGGGAAAATCTAAAATAACAGATTAAAGCGTGCGGTTAAAATGTATGTTTCTCATAGTTGAAAATTTAATGAAACGTAGTTTATTTACGACGTGATTATTATATCTACTTGCAAAATACTAATACTCTAATAAATGTCTTCAAATATAGTTTCAACATGCAATTTCTTAAACTCGCAACTTCAAATTTACTTTTATTTTTAAGCACTAAATTTGTTATAAGAGACTCCATTTATTTATGCGCTAATATTTGTACGTGTTGCTACGAGTGCTGAAGAAGAAATGAATATTGCATAGCTATATATATTAAAATAGTTTAGTGTGTATTAAAGAAATTCAAAAGGCAAAACGGTTAATCATGAAACGCAAATTCTGCAATGCACAGTTTTACACCTTGTGCAACACCTAATTTAATACCTCCTGTGATATTTGGTGCAGAAATTTTTACTGATGTAAACTTAGGCCTACATTTCAACGTGGAGAAACTAGTAACTGCCTCTAAATTCACAGCATTTAGATAAAATATAATTATTTTATATACAAAATTAGAAGTAATGGAAGTATTATTCCCATGTCTTAATTTTTCCTTTCAGGTTTTTAAATTCCTGCAATAACTATAAATATACTTAGCGTTATATTTACGTTACACGCGTTGTAAATACGTTACTTTCGATAACATTTGTTTTAAACCACACTAAATAGCCGAATTACTGAATAACTAAATGTATATTATATATGCATGCCTGTCTGTCCTCTATAAGTACGTATAGCCTGCGCTTCTCTATTATTCATGTGATTGTGATGATACCTTTGTGAAAGCGTGTTCCCGCGAAGGTTTCTATATATATTTTTTTTTTGGGGGGGGGGAGGTGGCTAAATGGGGTAAAGGGGCAAAACGTATACCCAAGAAAAATTTAGTAAAAAAAAATTGGTGTTTTTTTTTTTTTTTTTTTGCATGCGCCAGCGAAGGTTTCTGCAAAAAATTATGGGGGGGGGGGGGACAGGATGAAGGGGCAGAACCAAAAATTTTAGTAAAAAAACTTTTGGCGAGATGTGCGTGCGCCCGCGAAGGATAAAAAAACAATTTTGGGGAAAATTTACAAAACGTGGTAGACAAGCAGAACGGGGCACCCAAAAAATTCTAATAGGCATGTCGGGACAGTGAGTTCAATTATATAACGTTATAAAACGTAACGTGACGATAAGTCAAATATTTTGTATTGACGACTGTACATCGGCTAATTGTTGAATTTGTCGGTGAGTAAATGCATTATAGTGAGAGTGGAGGGCGCAGGAATAATATGCGCACACGTGTCAGTGTAGTGTTGGGGCAAGGACCTGGCCCGCGAGGCAACGGCCGCATATTTCAGTGGCAATCCGCTGTACGACTGTAATTCCCCGGCACAGAGATAGAGGCGGCATTTGTTGATGCGCGCGACGAGCGAGCAACGCGACTGCCGGAGGGAGGGAATTAATAAGATGTTGGCGCGCCTGCAGGGACTGTACCTCCCTCCCGCAAGCCGTCAAAGAGGCGGTGTCTTTGATTGGCTGGGGAACGAACACTGGTACCGATATTATGTCCCCCCAGCGGGAGGCGGCGTTGATTGGATTAAATTCATCTGCGCGCACACACGCACACGCACAAAACTCGCTCCAACTCGCACGCACACACTCGCAACTCACGTATTCAGACGCACATCGGGCTTTTCCCATCGCCACCTACACACTCACATTCACCTTCACTTCCCTACCATCCCACCACCGGCGGCGCATCAATAAACCTTGTATGGCATGTCATGAGTTCTGGATTGCCCCTCGTGTGCAAGGCAAGATATAGTCTCGTATGAGTTTGCCTTCTTCTGACATTTCTCTTCTGAGAAACATGCCCAATAGCTCCATTGTGCTGAACCTTCAAACCATCATAACTTCCTGGGAATGTGTGGTGTTTAAAATCCTACTTAAAGACGCTAAGGTCAACACAACATAACTGCCAGACATGTTTCGCAGAAGAGAAATGTAAAAATCATGCTAACTTATACTGTACATATTATATTTGTGAAGCGCTATTTACACTGTATACGGGGATAAAATAAGTTAGCCAACATATGCCATTCTGTACATTAACTGCAGGTAACTATGACCTCTAAAAAGGATGGATTACAATGTTATCATCCAACTATTCAACTGATGGTAGATACTCCAGAATACGTAAAGACGTTAAATGTGACATCCAGAACTAAAAGTCACATTTTTCATAAATTTAACAATATGATAATATTTCAGGAAACATCTATGGTTTGCTGAGAATAATTTGGGTGGATGGTAATGGAATTCACTGTGTTCTGTTTGGGATAAAATAGTTTCTAACAACTAAAGTTTTCTCGTAATTGCTGTCCAAATACTTTTTCCTGTAATAAATGGAACTGTACTTCTTATTTATGTAAATTACGGTTGTTGAACGTTCAAGTTGATGCAGCTTATATCGTGTTGTGTTACGGAAATAGAGGTGTCACTTGATTTTTGCCAGGCAAATAGTAGATTTCCACCTGAAGACGGGAGTACTCCCGAAACGTCGTGAAAAGTCGGCCTTTGGAAATCTACTGTGTTCTTTTGTGTCTTCATAGTTGTGTGTTGTCTGGGACGTCGTCGTTGTTATACTGTATTGTGTCCATTATTGTATTCGTTCTAATATTGTCTGTGCTGTCTTAATTGTGATGTTTTTTACACATTAGTTTGTTTTGTACTGCGACTTTTATTTTTGGTTGTTTATTTTTTTTCTTTATTTGTTGTTGACTAATTCCCTATGGTATCTTTCATGTTCTGTTGTTTTGGTTTATGGATGTGTTGACTACAGCCAACTTGAATTGTTTTCTCTTTTTTCGTATTTCGTTGTTTGTTTTTCTTAGTCTCTTTCTAAGATTTCTGGGACGACATAATATTGCAATGGCGTATGCCCACAATAATACAGCTTGTCATTCTGTCCCATTGCATGAAACATTCAAAGACACAAACTTCGAGTTCTGAAGAGTGTATTGTCGAAAGTCAACCTTCTTGGAAAGTAGCTTAGGTTTAACACAAATATATTCATACTGTGTAGCATTTCGGGAACAACTAAACCGAATAAAAAACTTTAATTTTCTGACAGTTCTTAATCCAAATTTTAAATTTTGTATTTAAATGCTGAAGTTCATCATTTTAGAAATGTAAAAACATCCCATGAATAAATATATATTTTATGTCTCATTTCGAAAACTGTAGGACGAATAGAACAAAATTTTCTTTACTATGACAGCTCACAACTTAGGCTCTTAATTCAATAAGTGTTAATAGGTACTAAATATTCGGCAATCAAGACATTCCCAACAAAGTGAGTAAATGGAAATTGGAGATTTGGGAAATAATGGACTGATTCATAGATAATTTTATGTGGGTGAATGTTTGAATTCAGTTTGGTGTATTGTTGTTGGCTTGATATTTTGGAAAATATCTCTACCTGATTAGATAAAGATTGAGCTACGTTTTAGAAATTATTTATGCAATTGAAACAAAAATTAATATTTTTACAGTTGATCGTCAAAACATTCAAGTTAGTAGGTCATAATGCCCAAGATTCTACGTTTTATAGGGATACATGATTTTGTACGATTTTCTTACAACATAACTCGAAATGTACTGCAACTATCCTTTCCAAATATGGAACTTGCGGCTGATTGTGATGTATTCCTGACATAGATGATCTCACGTTTCATGTGTTAGTGGGCTCTGCTTACCGTATAAGCTGTCGGGAAATTCGTACAATTATTTGTACCAACACTAAAGCAAGTAGGCTCTTTAGTTATGTTTTCTACTTATTGTTTCTTCATGATATATCGTCCTTACCCCAGAAAACTCGCATGGATTCCCCCTCCCCAAATTAGTGGAAAGTGTATCTCTCACAAGGTTATATCTTTTGTATCGGTAGAAAGTCGTAATTCGGTTTCTGTAACGTCTTGGTCATGAATAGATCTGAGGTTCAGTAATAAAATCTTATTGTAGATATCACCCGTCACAATTTATCTTGAAAGCTGTTAGCAAAACATAATACAGTGAAGAAACACTGCAAGTATACGATATAAATTGCTAACTTCTAGCATCGTTGTGCCAACCATAGTTTCAGGAAACTTATTTTCATTGCACACTTGCTTTCGTGCCACTGTTCTGCCAGCACATTTATGAAATGCCTCGTTACTGTTAACTCTTTCAATGTATCTATCTGTAATGATACTACCCTGGTTCACTGTGTCGATCACCACTCTTGAAATTCAAAACTACTCATTTTTACCGGCTACGTAAGGAAGTAGTTTTAACACTGTGATTCATTAATTTAGCGCTTTTTTTCCCGCTTCCATAAAACTGAAGATTTTAAATGTTTATTAGCATTAATTTACGTCCACGCCCTCGTAACACACGTCAATTATACATTTTATTGAGTGTGTTAACAATTATTTTAGCAAACGAACTAATCAATTTAGGATTATGAAATAGTCTCTGACATATAAGAAAAAATAAGTGTAACATTTAAATATAGTTTTGCATCTTCGGCACAAAATTAAATCGAACTCAAGTTTATGTTGAGCGAAAGGTCTATATGACAAATAGACTGTAGGGGTCACAAGTATTCAACATATCGCGCAAGATAGAGAACAGGAATAAAAAACGAGAATGAAAAAAAAATGAAACGCTGTTAAGGTGTCTGCCTGCCTAAACCGCCTAACGGTACACTGTAAAAACACTTCCTCAAATGTTTAGGAAGTTATTATCCCAGACGCAGTATGGGGCAGTTACCACACTTCCGTCTTGTAAATATGCAAACTTTTACAAATGTTACAATACAAGTCTGTTAACTTTAGTATGCATTTGACTGTTTTATAATTAGGTTTAGGAGTGCTACCATGGATGTTTGGGAAACTATTCTATCATACCTACTTTCTAAGCGCTCCTATACGCACGTCTGGTAAATTTACAAACTATTTTTTAGAGTGCATGTACAACGTTAACAGTTAACAAAATTATTAGAAAACTGTTGAACTAGCATGAGAGATATCTGCTTAGGAATAGCATTTAAAGAACATTACTAGAGGAAGTGATTTTTTGTGAAAAGAATTATGCAACAGTTTGTTTCAGTGTCGCACGTGTACATCTGCAGCCGTGCTACAAAGTCAGTGATTTGCTGTTTTTAACTCTTAACGTCTATGGGATCTACCCGCTAGTCTTAGACGTGTGGTGTCGCAGTGACGTAATTCTCATTGGCACAGTCAAATGAGTGACGCCTATGCACAAACACACGCTACCAATAACTGTAAAGCAGAACTGCAGATGTGAACGTGAGGCATTGAAACAACATGTTGCATAATTCTTTTCACCAAAAATTACTAGCTCTAAACATCACACGTGTGTACCCATTTCACAATCACCACTACTAAATAAAGCATATTTTCTAGTAGCAGAAAGTTACGAAAATTGGTGTTTTTAGGTATTAAAATATTGGCGTAAATTTTTTAAAAGGAATGGACAGGTACAGAACACCTTTATATTTAATAATGTGTCATAAAATGATAGGGTTACCACAGAATGTCTCATACAGGCAGGTTGTTGGCGACAAGACTGCACGCCAGTTCTGTGGCTTGCACCTATAGAGGCTAGAGTGGGGCACGATGTGCTTGTTGTGTCGTCCCTACTGCTTCCACACATCTGGGTCTCGAACTCGCAAAATACGCTCACCCAGGCGCCCACCTTAATACTGTCTCAAATTGTGCAACAGGTTTTTATGCTCACCCTAAATCCGATCTCGAACAGAACTGTAAACTTTAGGGTGCAACCGGGCATACGTAAGTTTAGATCTTAGCGCGTCACGTCTGGGCGGGCAGAAATGCGAGGAAACCATACTATTCTGTTTGAAACACGTGTAATATTATAAATAGAAATGCACTATGTTTACTTCTCTAGGTGTTTTATCTTAAGTGAAAATAAATGTGAATAAGTCCTTTTTCGGAAATGTAGAAATGTCTCAATTGTAGGAATTAGGAACAACGAGGGGCTTCCGAGACAAGAGCATAGACTAAAATGACTCACAATTTTGTAAGGTTTTTGTGTACCTGAAAGTAGTTGTACTAGGCTCTCTCTCTCTCTCTAATAATGCCTACGATTAATACATTTACAGCATATTTTCCTTATTTGAAACGTTTTTATAAGTTCTTACTTGCAACAGTAAAATGTACTATTTTAAGTACATCAAGACATATTTTTAGTTGCAGTTTTCTCTCAATTATAAAAAAAAAAACCACAATGATTTTCCCAAATGTCAGCTGCATCTGATTTCGATGTGTTGGAGAATCTATTATTAGAAACAATATTTTTAGGTGCGGCTACAGTAAACTTGCTGCTGAAAACTCACTAAACCGATTGCGCGCAAAAGTTTGAAATTTTAATAATCGGGAAAAACAAACTAGTATTCACATGCTCAGGTAAAGTTTACGTCAGTAAATTCTGTAGGTAGTGTGTGCGTTATAATCGTTACTTCTACTAGTGTTCTCAGAGAAGAAATACGTTGCTCAGTTTGAACTGAAAGTATAACGGAATCTTGGAACGACCACTCACGACGTCACTAGTGTTGTCGGAAGGGGACGCAGGACGAAGTATGCTCTCGACGAGGCGTGGAGAAGGGGAATGGGACGCTAATTGCCTTACATTACACACCTGGCTTCCCTCGTCGGGTCACTGGGTGTCGTTCAAGAGACGTGGTGATCTCCGCAGGGGCGCGACCGGAAGCTACGGTTAGGCACAATGCTCGCGCTGGAAGAATGAGACTTGTGACTTTCCCCTCAGCAACTGAAAACCTGGAAGGGGGAAGTAGAACGTCACGATGTCGTAATAGTCCGTTGTCCTCATTGTCCGAACCCTCAAGAGGGCGTCGCGTCGCAATTTTTTCCTCAGTGCTGCCGACTCGCGAAAGTAACACCTTGGTACGAAGGCTTGCTCCCCGGAGAGTCAAGTTGTCTTTTGTCGTGCAAGTTCACCCTCGTCGTGCCGGGGTACTTGTTAGCGTACCTCTTATTCTCGTATCTGCTGACGGCTACCCCGTCCACCTCTCTTTCGGTCATTGTGACTCCGGAAGAAGGGCAGGTCTTGTGACGGGGCGTTGTAAGTCCTGGGTGATTACAGGTTCGGCGGCTGTCCAGCCGAAAACATCGGGGGGCGGATTTTTCCCACGTCACCTGTGACATCCCCCTGCCGACAAATGCTGGCTAAACACTACTTCCCCCGGAGGGTTAATGAATCCAGCCCATTCAGCTTACTGCGGTGCAGAGTATTTATTTGCTGCACCTTCCATGTTGTAGCAGGAACTACCATTATAAACTATATAATTACAAATTTTTCTACTGGCTGAAACTGTTGTTGTAAATTTAGTATTCACGAGATGCTAGTCTCATTTGCTGATATATACTAACGACGTTAGATCAGCCAAGCGCAATAAAACTTTAGGCTGTTGATAAAATATTTATAAAACAAATCTGAATTCGCATCTACGTTTTCATTCTTTCTTAAGACTTTTGGCACTAGAGAAGTATAATGACAACATAACACCTGCAAGACTAGCATTAGCGGGATAAAACAAAGATAAGATTACGAATTTATTATAATTTTTAGGTTTTTTTCTCGTCCTGGACATTTTTAAGTTGTTATTTAAAATTGTATTAACAATATTTTGCGATTGCTTGGCTCGACTACATAGAGTCACGATTTTAAAATAATGCATTTAGAATTGTGTAACAAACATTTGGATTTCCAAAAACTTATATAAATAATGAAATGTGATATCATTCCCCCTTTCCCAGAGTTTTTATGACAAATAATGTAAAAGATTTACGTCCTATGTACACTAATTGACTTATAATGACAATCTGAGTTATAGTTCATCGCAAAGTGGGGGAAAAACATAATCTCAGCGCATTTGATCAAGACATATACGACACATATTGGTTGGGATTTCCAAAGATCTCTGTGTTAGGGGTGTACTTTGAGTTCTTCTATTTGGGTAAAACCATTCCACCCGCGGGGCGACTCCCGTGTCACACGACACAGTGATTTACATGGAGTGGCTTTAAAAAAATTACACCTTTACTGATTAGCAGAGGTAAATGTTGGCACACGCCAGTGAAATGTTATGAGTGTGTTGCCTACCAGTCACCAAGCGATCCCACGTATCAGCACGCGATTGGGAATTCTTCGTTTGGGGACTGCTTACGTGGAACTAAATGGGCCCTCTGGTACAAGCACCATCGTTTCTCACTTGCAAGGGATACAGGGACCTGTTGGCATGTATATGTGCAGATTTCTGCTCTAAACTCACCATGCATGTGACTCCTATAAGACGACGTTCCTGACATGTGACCGAGTGGATGTATGAACACTTCACGAACATGAAGTTACACGCCCGGCTTATGAGGTTTCCTTACCCCAGTCCTATCGACTACAAATGGGGTCAAGATAAATGTAGGTACCGTATATCCAGTTCCAAATTATATCCGTGCATCGTGGAAGACTATGCAGCGGTAATGAATCACTGAATCAGTATGGGTGTGGAAATCTTCCAGTCTTGTGTAGCTCATGCCAAGCCAATTGCGAGAGGTTTAGCTTCAGGCTATCAGGCAAGAACCTCTAATCCAAATGCTTGTTACGTTACCCACCTGCTCAGGGCGGCGAGCGGTGTGAAGAGTTCGGCCGTTGCAAGGTTATTCGAAAATTGCTCAGCGTGCGCAAGTTATGTCTGCTTAGGAATAACAGTCAAAGAACAAAAAACGTTACACATGTGTATAAACATTCCCGGTCGTTCATGTATCGCTAAAGTTTATTTTTATGCTGAAAAAACAGCGAAAGTCGGTGTTAGCAGGCTTTACTTCTCGTCGACAACGAGGTCAGAGCGGTGACACGACTTAGTACAGTGACAGGAACTGGGAAAGACCTTTGATAAGGATCTATCCCAGCATTCGCTTGGAGTGATTTCGGGAAACAATGGAAAACCGAAATCAGGTTGGCCGGAGCCAGGGATCGAACCCGGGTCCTCCCGGTGAGTCCAACGTTTCACTGTTGCGCTACCTCGCTATGTCAGAATCGGTATTTTCGTGTTCCTTTTTAGGTAAGAAAGTACTGACGCAGAATCTTTAAAAAGTATAGGCGTGCACGATACACTTTTATATGTAACATTCCGTCACAATATAACAGGCTCACCATTGAATATCTCATAGAGGAGAGTTGTTGGCGGCGAGAGGACTGCATGCACCAGTTCAGTGACTTGCGCTTGCGTGGCTAGGGGGAGGAATGATGCGCGTGCAGTATAACCCCCCTCCCCCCAACCACCGACCATCATTAACAGACATCATCATCCAAGCCTCGAACGTACCGAATACGTCTACCACCTTAAAGCCTTGATCTTTCATTTATTTCAAACAATTGCAAATAACTCGAATATTTTTTATCAAATGCTTTGAGACTGCGTACAATCATACGTTACACATTTGCCAGAGCGTTATTTTAAAAGAATGTACCGTTTGCTAGCAAACAATTATTTTGCTTCATTTTGGCTTATTTTGACAATAAAATATGTGATATTTCAGGGGTAAAAATCTAACACTCCGTTTGGTGTATAGCAACAGAAAAATTCAGATACAAATGATGATGTAGGCCTATAAGTGTTAAAACTGTAAGAATGAATTTTTGATATATATATTAATTTGCGTTAAAAATATATTTTTTTTTCGAAACCACGGCAAAACTAAAGAGCGAGGCCTTAAGGTTATCTACGTAACGTGCGAAATGCTTTCATAAAAATAATTGAAACTGATGTTTACCAAAGCCAGAAAATTATTTTCAGAATTATTTGAACTATTTAAGAGCATGACTTATGCCTGTTTCGCCACCGGTTAGTGCAACTTATTTAATGTGAATTATTTTGAAATAATCAAAAGTTCTATATCCAACACCAACCTACCTCCCCTTCAGAGGGGCCAGAGAGGGAAAATGCATAGAGGCCACATGACCAAAACGGGCCCTGCGTCAATCGTAATTTTTAATGTAATTAAAATGACTGTGTATCTTTACGTACGTGCAAAAAAGACACTAAAAAGAGAAAGCTAAATTTAAAAAAATGGTGCTGTTTGTGTGTGTGTGTGGGGGGGGGGGATGGTTTATATAGAATGCTGCGGGAATCCGTAGATGCTTGTATAGAGACCAGAAATCCTGCCAACGACCTTGCCCAGTACACTCGTTGTATTGATTTGTCACTCTGTACTTTGCGACGTCATCCGTGAAGTGATTCATTTGCTTCATATTGTACTTAAAATGTACAGTTCGACAATTTTCTGTATTAATATATTTTCTTATGTAAATTGTTTTGAAACATTGATAGCACATTGAAATTATACTACGGAACAATATACTTTTTTAGTATTTTTAGTGCCGACTAACAAACTCTGTACATAATATAAAACGGCATATTTTGACGTAGGGAGCGCGCAAGGAATGCAGCACGCCTACCAGGAATATACAGCGAAGACCCCGTTATAAAAACAAACCTCTTACCGGATACATTAACTCGCTAATGTGAGCCAGTCACGGCAGCATTTAGTCAAATCACGCTCAGATTTTGTCGTAATTACCTCCCATATTATATCTTACTTCGTTTTGGTGCTATAAGTTTTGGTTCTCAGACCAGACAATTTTAAAGCATAATTTTATGACTTTGCTGATTGAAATCCACGCATAAATTGGAGGTTAGCCGGAAATGAGACAACAGACACAAAAATGAGTGCCAGTTGGATGACATACTGCCATGGTGTTCACAAGAATCTACCTCGAAGCCTCTGAAACTTGATCTGAACCAGTCTAAAGTTTTCTATAATTGGAGAATGGAAAATTTCGCGAGTTTAATTAGCCTACCTGCTTGTTAGAATTAAAGACCGGAAAAAATCGCGGATTCACTGGCCTGTAGGCTAGCTTCCAAGAATATATGTGCATTCAAGCAAACAGCAGCCGTTCGTTAGCTGCTCGCTGACAGTGAAATAAGTAAGCATTTAGTTCAATTTTTATTATTGGCGCAGCGACTTACACGAGGTGTCAAATAAATCAAGTACCGATCGTGAAAGTGACACGAACTTACAGTTGACGTAATTCTAGCTTGTGCCAAAAAAAAACGCGTAATTTTCAAGTCCCTAGTTATAATACACTGGTGTATGTATATCCAGGCCCGCGTATTCGTTCACTGTCTGCTGACCCAGTGAGTAATAGCCAATTAACAAATGATTGTAGCTTGAGTATACACAGGACAGTGGATTCTAAAACGTAGGTACCGGTAATTTAACTCGCGAAATTTTCCTTTCACTATCAATATAGAAGAGCTACTAAATAACAATATCTGTAGCTCTTGCGAACCATCTTTCTACACCAGAAACATTCACCGCCCAACTGTCTGGATCGTAGTGCCACAAACCAAGTACAGTATTTGTCCATTGAAACATATTAGTTGTAACTCTTAAATATTTATTTACTTGGCAACACGTACAACTTGTTTCGCGTTGCCATTTATGGGCAATGTTGAAATAGCCTACTTAACCTTACGTGTATAATTTGGTCTGCACGAATATTAAAGTTGTTCAGGAATATGTAAGTTGAATAACTAAAACCACGAGCGTCAGACGTGATAATAACATGTACAAAATGGCGAAACGCTTTTCCAATAGTTTTGTTTGTACGAGAGGATTTATATTAAAACATTAAAACAGGCTTGTCATTTGCATTCACTGGCTATTATAAGACAAGAGACGTTGGTCCTTGTTAGGTACACAGCATTTGACTAAAAACACATTTGACATTTATTGACGTGTGTTAAATATTTCAATATTCAAGACTGTATCTGATATCCTAATAAAACGTCATCTATACTGAATAAACACGTAATGTGAATTTTCGTAACTATACTGTATGTTTAACTTCACTAAAAGTAACACGAAACAATCTGTGGCTTCGCCAAAAGGAAATTATAATGTTTGTGGTTGTTCATTTATTCTCTCTAACTACACCAATGCCTTCAAGAAACAGTAAAAGTCATTGCATTTTTTTAACCCCTTCGTCAACCAGATACCGTGATAAGTTAGTGCACTAGCATTTGGTTTACACCCACCGTCGTGAGGTATGTTATAATAAAACTCATAATCGTTCTTATCCATGTCACACAAGTTGCCACGTGCTACAACATTTTTTCGAAATTTTATATTTAAATATGTGAAGTTATACAAACATTGTTTAACAGCTGGCACAACTCAAATACAAGACGGGAAATAAGAATTTGCATTTCGAGTACTAAACAGGAATTTTATAGAAGAAAGATGATTTTTATTATATTTTTAATTGACACGAAAATAGTTTCATGTATTTCTATGTCTTAATACTAACCAAATATTTTGTTGCTGCATCTAAATACTCTTTTTTTCCGTGTAGTTAAACGACAAAGGCGATTTGCCAATTACAAGGTGATTTATGTAAAACTAAATATGCAATAATTTGACGTTCTATTGTTCATGCGTAAATTCTCTGAAAAACTGTTACAATGAGAAAATATGATTATGAGCAAAATCGCAGTACTGTACTAAAATGTCGTACGTCTACGATTCTGCTCAAAATCATAGTTCATGTTTGTCTCAGCTCTCCGTCAATAAACTGTTTATAAGACTTCTTAGTCGATACGTGAGTTTTTTTTCTGTCAACAGAGAAAGGCACCTCTTTTATTTCCGAAGACATACAAAAGCCAAAGTTTGTAAGTATGTTTCTACACCATGTGACGTATCTGAAAAAAAAAAAAGATCTGGCAAAGATACGTTCTAGCATCCAAGTTCAAACATTATGTACGTAAAAGTTTCGTACTTTCTTCCCAAAACTGAGCATGAAGCTCTAAAATAATGTGCCGATAGTGAAGTCGGTTAGGAGCCGGTGTACGGTTCGAAAGTTCCTGGGTTAGAATCCCGGCTCAGGAATGGATTCTGTGTTGTCCATTTGCTTCACTTCACCTTCATTGTCTCTTAAGACCTTGTTGTTAAAGGACCGTAAAACTCTCTCACATCACCTATTAAATAATGTGTATCTTTGCGCCAGTTCTTACATATATTCGATAGATCAACAGTTTTGTTTTTATCTTCGCGATAGATATTTTGTTTAGACTTCACTGGCCTATATGTCCCTATTCACTCGAACAAACTCCGTGACTTTATCGGCTACGCGCCTTGCATGATTTGAACAGGATTTAACGGAGTATAAAGTATTGTTTCTTTACAGAATATAAGAACATTTCTTTGAGCTTGAAGCAATGGAATTTTGCTTTACAGAATAGAAATAAAAAAATTATTTGCTGTTTATACATATTTTCTTTAGAACGTGTGCAGAAAGTACATTATTTGTCTTTTAAACATGAAGCTTGTCGTTTAGCAAATTATAGCTAGCTTTACCACGGTGGTAGAATGGTCAAACAAACGCCTTCCACTACGACGATCCTGATTCAATATCCAATGGGATAGTTCCAGATTTCTTGCCTTTTGTGATGTCGGCCCTCAGGATCATTCTCCCAAGCGATATAATATATTTATGCCTTCATTACCTTAAATATTACTTCAGAATTAGTTTCATGGAAACGATTTTTTTTTTTTTGTTTCTACTACTGTATACTTATTGCAGTGCTTCGTAATTGAACGGAAATTATATTTTCTGCAACAGAATTTGTTTTGTGGTGAAGCAAGTATTTCTGGAGTCAAGTTATCAATGCGTAGCTACACAGGCACAACCTTGCAGACGGTGACTTCCTGTGAACGGAGTTTCATGTAAATTCAGTAACAGTTATGAGAGCACTAAAATTTTATACGTTATACACGTTAGATGCTGTGTCATGCGACATTTTCGGTTCTTTAATAAATTTGAGGTGTCAACAGCGTTGTGAATGACTTTAGAACTTGTACAGTAACAGCCCTCAGAAATGTCATGACTTTTATGATAAAAGATGTTAGGGGTGCTGGAAGGGTGAGTGGAGAATGAACATAAACATCTCATTGACAACCTCTTCTGCTGCACAGACTTATTATATCTTTCATGAAACCGGACGACAACTGAAAATCATTTCTATATCTTTATTTTTTACAAGTGTCAACAAAAAACTGCTCAGCCACAAGATAGTATGTACAGTAGGCTACAATTACTGTAACTGAAATTATTGACTTTTACCACTAACTTAAATAATGAAAACGGAATACAGCCAAGCCTATATGTAAACAGAAAGTTTGGAGGTGAGATTTTTGTATTTTGAAGAATGCAAACTGCTTTAAGCTCCATGAGACTAGTTTTTCGACATTTTATACAACCGAACTATGCGTCGTCGATGATAATAATTTTGTTTAGTTTTCTTTCTAACTACTGTGCTCTCCAATGACCAGTTCATTTAATGGGTTCACATTGGGTGAGATGATCTTCAAAGGGTTTGTTAGAAAACCATTTCACGAGTCTACTTAATGTAGCTTACTGTTATCCATACAACAAGATTAAATTTACTATCACTGTTTCTTATGTGTATTCTGTGACTGAGAAAATGGTCAATACGAGCGTTGTCAGAGTCGGTTAGGACTGTTAAATGGGCTGAATGGAAACTTCAGAGTTGTATTTAGGTACGCATCTTAATTGTATCTTTGTTATTAGATCATAAAAATATAGGGAAATATTTTAAAGGCACAGTAGGACGGCAAAACGTGCTAATAGAGCACCTTGCCTGGCCGACGTTGAGGCAAATGGTGAGAGACTGCACTGTTTGTCATGTGATATGTAGTACAGAAACGTAGCGTTTACGGACATTTGTTAACATAACATTCTATCCCCTTTAGTTGTTGGGATTATTTCCGCAAAATATGGTCACAATTTTTCAGCATTCTCGTAAAAGCACCTAGAGAAACTGCGATTTCCGAGAGTAGCATCCCTTGCGGCTTGGAATTATCGTCCAAATCTCTTCCAACGCAGAAAAAAAAAAAGATAAAAATAAATAAAATCTTCCATAACCCCTTGAAATTTCCTTAGAACAAACATACCTATTAACTCTAAGCTAGATAACGTTTTGGAACGATGGGCATCTTTCCAAGCCGCTAGGAGCGCTAGTGAAATGTGTCGCGCTGTTTTCTACAGAGTTGTACATATTGGTACAGTAAAATATTCAGTTCAGTTGTACTACTTCTGCATGCTCGCTTTCCCGCAATTGAAGTGCGAGCACGTTCGCAAGAGCCCTTCGCAGTGAAGAATAAATACTCGCCCTCCGCCGTTCAAGTGTAAACACAGACTCAGGAAGGTTCGTTGCCTACCCGCGCATCCAAGTCTCCCTGCGCGACTTCTCCAGACAATGCGTCGAGCAAGAGGCGAGAGAAAGAAATCTTCATTAACCCCAGTGCGGCGTGTAGAAAGAAGAGTTCCCCTTTGGAGAAATGGGGCGTGGCATCTCACTCCCTGACCCCCTCCCACCCTCCTGCACAATCACAGTGGGGGTAATCCTTCATAAAGCACCTCCAGGTTTCCCTGCAGTGACTTCCGGCGACTTCGGCGGAGATTTGAATGCAATCAAGCAGCTCGCCCTATTCAGCCCCCTCCCCCCTGGTGGAGGGAGACGACGGGGCCTGCTACCCTCGTATCGCGTGCGCCGCTGGAGTGCACCACTCGTGGGAAAGCGCGCCCCGCAGCTACCCCGCTGACGGAATTCGTTTCCCGTCATCCGAAAACACAGGTTTGTAGTGAGTGGTCATGACATGCTGTGTTCGCGAGACACGGGCGGGCAATGAGTTGACTTTCGCACGAAGGGATAACCACGCCGACAGCAATGACTCGCCAAGCCAGTAATATTCTGAGAGCGAACCTTTCTGGAGATAACAAACTTCTGAATTTCCACACGAGAGATTAACTGTACCGGGAATTAATTTCAAATATCTAATGCAACGAAGACAACTGTCAGAATCACTATATTGTTATTACTTCTATCATAATTTAATTTTACTATTAAGAAATAATCGATATTCTATCATATACATTAAGTACTAAATATGTGAAATTCCTTAAACCGAGGTGACTTCGGCTCTCTTAATATGCTGGTTTTATGTCGTCAAAGGTTTTGTTAAATGCAGTATTTTTAAGCACTCAGCTGTTTGTTAATCAAATTACCCCAATACTAATATTAGTCATCCCGCAGGATAGAAGACACCTCGGCTTACGGTAGTAATTTTTAAGGGCGAGTGTAAGGTGTTAACTTTTATGTTTTTGTCGGTGTTCAACTGAAATAAAAAGCTTCCGCTCCACGTTAACTTTTTCGAACGAACCACTGTTAATAACAGACAATCAACAAGAAACATTTTACTTACTCATATAATAACAGCAATTCATAGCCTTAGACCATACACATAATTGCAACTTTTCGCTTCACTTTTCACAATTCGCTTGAAAGTGTAGGAAACATTTTCATGTTTTATTCGTACGATCGCTTCTACAGTAATTTTTATCTTCAGAAGAAAAAACCGCACAGTGCTACCCGAATTTCGTAGTCTCCAGTGATAATTTTTTTTCTGCTCTGAGCAAATTGTTTAATCTTACTGGTGAGAATTGTCATAATACAAATATTAAGTTTTTGTCACACAAAATTACAACGTTTAGTGTCGTAATTCATAAACTTACTTCACATGATGTGCTCCAAAATAAGGTTGTCCAGTATAAAAAATATACACAACGATAATAGGTTTTTTTATAACCTACCTTTAGATATCAAAATTAAGTAAAAACATTAATTTTAGTTACGTGAATCTCACAGTTAAGTGTAGTGGTACAATCCTGCAGGCATTAAAAATGACACACCTGGGCTTTATAATATTTTAGCTAGATAAAAGAACCAATCAATTAATAGTAAAAGAACATTTAAAAAAAATTATATTTAAATGATCTAAAAATAACGAAATAAACTTTAAATTATGTCAAAGCGGTCAATTTACTACATTACACAATTTATGTGATATAAAAGATTGTCACGAGAGTTACCTATTTTATGAAAAAACGTATTATTATTATTTTCTTAGAATTACTTATGTTAAGATCAAGTTATATACTATATTGTTGTTTATCTACACAAGTAAATTCAGTGGTAAAAAATGCCATAATCAGTGATCGGTCATACGAATTTAACGAATTCTGGTTTCCATTAGGCTACGCAATGTGGAGGACTTGGCCAGATGACGAAAATCGTTCCAACATCTCAAAACCTTCACTGGAAGTTAAGTGTCATTAGGCAGTTTTCGCGGGATAGTGCTTCGCAGAAATGTAAACGTAAACCTTAAAGTTAGTGAGATGATATATGTGGGCTGACGATGTCGAGGAACTTCAGTAGATAAGGGACTTCTTACCACTTATGAACGACTTCATCCTAATTGCACTAATTTCATCTGCCTTGCAGTTTTTGTGTGTCAGAATTGATTTGCAGAGCCTTTAACGGAATTTGAGCCAAAAACCTCTCGAACAATAGACCGAAGCTACAAACAGCTGCGCCACGTAATGTAGAAATTATTCGTGAAAACTAATTTAAAAAATTAAATATTAATTTCCTACGTTCATAGAGATTGTACAACACGTTTCGATAGAACGGTAGAATGAAACTCCTGTATAATTTATTCCTCGCTGGTCGTACTTGCTTTGCGAATCGTCTGCCCTGAAAGTTTAAAAATTAATTTTTCTTCTTAATAATTAAGTTTTTATAAAATAAAAAACTTGCATTCATTTTAAAGGCACTTACGTAATCATAATTCTAACGCGAACAAAACCTCAATGTCTCTACTGGTTATGATAAGTATCATAGGCTGATAGAAAACAAATTTTATGCCTTTGAACCTCTTTAGGCGTCGAATTTCGAAAAATCTTCATTTCACACCTTACATATTTTTACAAATATCCAAGTGAAGTGAAAATCACGACGATAACCCGTTCAGGGGAAGCAAATTCGATCATTCAAAAAAACACATGTCACCCTTGTACAGTACAGAGAGTTCGAATTTTGAAAAATCTTAAAAACCTTTTTGCGTTCATTTACCTAATCATCATCCCGAAGAAAAATAACCTTAATATCTCGACGGGTACGATAGATACCGAGGATTTATCTAAAACACGTTCTAGGCCTTTTCATTACTTAAGAGACTGAATTTCGAAAAACTCTTAAATTATTTTTTAGACTACTTTACTGGTGTATCTTGAACGTGAAAATATTGACATTAGCCCGCTGGGTTTAAGGGCGTTCAAGTGGGGAAAAATTCATAATTTTATATTTGTATAAAATAGTGTTAGTTTTGTAGACATGACTTCAGAGAACATTAACATCTAACGGAAAAAAATTAGCTCATCTAGTTTTCCCGTAATGTCACTTCAAAGTCAAAATTTGCATATTTTTACTTCATACAAAACTTGAAAACCAGTAAATATAATGAAATGGAAAAAATCTCGTCAAAACTACACGTCACCGTCTACGGCTTGAAGCATATACAAACACATTATAAAATATTTCTGTGTTTAAAATAAATTTCTTAAAGTATCAAAAAAAATTTTAATTTTGAAATTTTTTATTTAACATAAACATTTTTTTGTAACGGGTTTTAAATGCTACAGGCCATAGACAGTAACGCGTAGTTTTGATATGATTTTTTTCATTTCTTTATGTTAACTGGTTTTCAAGTTTTGTATGAAGTAAAAATACGCAAATTTTGACTTTGAAGTACCATTACGGGAAAACTAGATAAGCTAATTTTTTTCCGTTAGAGGTATATGTACTCTCAAGTAATGTGTACAAAACTAACACTATTTCATACAAATATAAAATTGTGTTTTTTCCCCACTTGAACAACCTTAAGATACGTCGACGATTAATTAAAAACATATTTAATCACGTTTCACCCATTTTCACTTTCTTTGGTGGGAAATTTAGAAAATTCCTGAAATTACATTTCAGGTATTTGAGTAAGCATCAGTATTATAATCACGTCGCTACATAAAATATCGATGGGGTCGATATACAGTATATCGATTGTGAATTGAAAACACATTTCACCCTCTTTTTACCTCTTTGGGGCCGAATTCGGAAAATATATTTAAATGGTATTTTGGATATTTTCATAAGTACCAATATAAAGTAAAGAGCACTTCGATATCTCGATTGTTTCTATAGATATGTAGGAAAAATCGAAAACACATTTCACGTATTTTCACACCCTTTATTATCAAATAGCGAAACGTCTTGAAGTCCTGTGTTATATATATGTGTGTTCGTATCTAATTGAAGTAAAAATCATGATGTTAGTCCTTTGTGTTCATGCTGTACAGGCTATTAATAAAAACACATTTCCCTTCTTTGGGAGTCGAATTTCGACAAATCGAAAAACTGGTATTTGCGTATTCACATCAGCATCATTTTTAAGTAAAGAGCAATTAATGTATTCATTTATTTCACACAATAATCAGTTAAAACGAAATTACCTTGACCGAAATTAAGTGGACATTGGTCTTGTACAGGTGTCTATGGCGACAATCATCAGCAAATTTGGAATTTACTCTGAACTCTTTCCTAAGATAGCAAAGGCAATATGTAATGTTTCAACACCTCTTCGCAACCTAAAATTGGAATACCACAACATAAACACTTACTTAATAAATAGCATTTCAAATGTTAAGACAAGGCCAAATGGTGCAACCTCATAAATGTAAGTTTTTTCTTTGCCAGGTTGCCACTCATGACTATATCAACAAGATGTTTACTGCTCTTAGTAATTTTTTATTAACTTGTACTTATCATATCGTTTTATCCTTTAAATACGCTGTATAATAAAATCCCACAAGAACACTATAATACTTGCTGTATAAAGAAAATAATAACTATGGTTGGTCATAAATTAGTTTCAGGACTGAGATTATTTATACTTTACATGTTGTCATAAATACTCAGAATTACAAATAACAATGCAAATTTACGAATAATAATTTTTTACATTGTATTCGATTTACAGTTCATAACATAAATTCCTTAATTTTTGGCATGTAATTAACATGGATATTCACTCTATTCTAGCAAAATTCATTCCAGAGAATGTCATTTGTGTTTAACTACATAATTTGCGGCAAATTCCTGAATTTGGTGGACTTCGTTTTGTAAGTTTTTACAACAAAAATCCTTGTAACTTAACAAACAAATGGATTCAGAAGGAAAATCTGTATAGTTTTAAGGAGGTTCGTAAAACTACAAATAAAAACTTTGTAATGTTTACAAAAAAAACTTTGTGTCCTCAAGCTCTGAGATACCATCATATCTTTCAGAATTTTAAGTGCACGAAGAGCATTAATCGCACGAATTACAAAAAAATTCATAACAGTAAGGGCAGATTGCAAAGTCATATTGAGAAAAATCTAAGGCCTCTCTGAGTGAAGAGTGAGAAATTTTTATTGCAGAGACAAAAAGAAAAACCGAGGAATTCTTAGTGTGTTGTCAGACCTCCCTGAAGATTTTCTCAAGCTGCAAATTAATCATGGTGGCCGTAAATTGAGGTTAGAATGCCACATGGGGGAAAATAATAATCTAATTTTGAATTTATTGGTAATATTTTATAGGAGGAACATAACAATGGTGTAAATGATAGACCGCACTGGCATCTGCAACATATTTATATTAGTTGTACATAACTGCATCAAAGCGATGTCGTAATTTTAAATGCCACTTTCGTTTTCAACCAAAAATGGTTACGATACCATTTTATAAACAAAATTTACATTTTTAACATTTCTACTTTCCATTTTTTTTTTCAGCCATACAGTATGCGAACACTAAATATAAGTTATCAAACCACCGGCATGTAAGTTTTGTGCATAATAAATGAAAAATCATATACATTTTAGCTAAATTTGCAAGTCGATGCATAAAGAGAAATTATTTTTCTCGCGAATATTGCGGTAACATTTCACCTCAACTGTGATATCTCAGTTTCCTGACAGTGCAATGCAATCAAAAATTGTTCAGATTTTACTCAAGTTCTCCTCAATTTCAACTTTACCTCAGGATTTTCCTCTTTTGACTCTGCAATCGACCCTAAGTGCTTTGCGTAGATTCCCGATTTACATGAGGTGATGCCTAGGCAAAACTTTAGAAAACGAAATTTCCCCATGCATAAATTTTATTAAGTATTTTCACTTTACTTCGATAAGTATGTCAAAACAAAGAGAAAGGAAATTTTGACTCCAACGTAGCAGTGTTTCCTTAAATTTAATAGTTCCTTCGGCAAGTTCACCTCGTAAACAGAATTCCTACCAACATGACGTAAGCAACTATATTACTGAGCCGATACTTCTAGAAGTCACCGAGAAAATTTCTGACAAGACCTGCAGATTGTAACATTGTAGACTGTGATATCCCTCTCTGCCCCTTGCGGAGGGTTTCCTAAACTGTAATACCGGTACCAAAATGTCCGGATAATTTACGTATACTACTGCTGAAGTGACGTCACTTACGAGAGGGCCGGCACTAGTCAGAAGACAGCTTGATGACGTAAGTTCACTGCGGTCGGAAGTGTTGGGAGCGCTCAGTGCCTCGATCATTTGCATACATATTTCAGGCGGTTAAGGCCATGCTCTTTAGTTTGTATTGTTTTTTGCGGTTATTACTAGTATTTCAAATTAAACGAGAGCAGATACCAAAAATTTGTCTGGCAGTTTTGTTATTGGGTTTCGCCGCGATATATAATATTTCAAAGCAAGAAATTACACGGTTTCGACTAAAAAGTCAATTAACCAGAATTTCGTTGATTACATAGTTAGCTAACAATCACAGTATTTACTACATTGAAACAAAATCTGCCAACATGGAGAAGACGATTTTAAACAAGACTGCCGGACAGATTTTTGATATCTGCTCTCGTTTAGGCGTAAAAAATTAATATCGCTGAAACAGTAGAAACTAGAGAGAATGGCCATAAGTTAAGTGGGTCTTACATCTCGTCGACACACAACTTGACACAATGACAGGAGTTAGGAGATGAGTCGGCCATAGCCTTTGTTAAGTAATCATCATTGCATTCGTCTGGAGCGATTTCGGGAAACCATGGAAAACCGAAATCAGGATGGCCGGAGCTGGGTATCGAACCCGGGTCCTCCCGAATGCGAGAGCTCAGATGGTGCTTGGTCAATAGTGTAGACAGTTCGTTTCACTGCCGCATTGTATTTTATACAGCCGCACATGTAGTCAGCTAGGGCCCACGGTTTAAGGTAATACACAGCAGATGTTTCCCTCGTAGTCACTGTTTATACGTCGTAATTATTTTACCATCTCTGTGTACGTGAAGTCTATGCGCTGTACTGAAGCTCAGGGATGCGGGTTTGGAACTGATTGCTTCTATAATTATATTTTTTAAAAATAATTTTACGTAAAATTTATTTAATCGAAAGTTACTTAATAAATGTATTTGGTCCTGAAACTGATATTTAAAATTTAATTTTTTCCTTACTGCAAGTACAAATACAAGGAAATACCTTGTAATTTTACAAATGTATACTTTGTATTCTTCTCAAGGATAATAACCATTGTAGCATCACAAGAAATTTCTCTGGTAACTGGGTTTCCAAAGATTTTCCTCGTAAAAGTACAAACATTTTTTACAGTAATTCTGGATACTGTAAAATAAAGGGCAACGAATGTACTCAGTGTTGTGATTCATGGATAAATATATATATATTTTTTTTTTTTAAATTAAAGTAGTCTAATACTTACAGAAGGAGTTTCTAATCGTTTTTGAACACCTGGAAAATAAATAGCCTATGTTTATGATAAGTGTGCTGAATTTTTATTTTTATGAACTGTAGAATCATTGTTTTAAGTGTGTGTTCTTTTCATATATTAACGTAATGTATTTAAGTTTAGCAGTTTTGCGTAAAAAGAATAGGCGTGACATGCTGCCAAAACACCGTTCATACGTCAAGTAGGCCAGACAGTTTTTTTCTGACGAATGGTACATTATTTTTGAAAACACATCAACATTATTGTGCATCGTGTGACTGAACATAGACTCAAATTTTTAAAGCTATTGGTTAAAAAGATATTTGAGTTATTGTCACCAGTCTGAAAAAAACTCAGGAAGAAGCCCTTAAACCGATCAAGTTATCGAGATGATTTTTACTTCAGAACGATGGTTGCGTAGATGTAATAAAAATACATGCCAAGAAATTTGACCTTGAAAGCCGTTAAAAAAATAAAATTTGTTTCCAATTCTGTACCTCCTAAACCCGTTGAGATATCGATATGTTTTTTTATTTCAAATTAAGCTTACGTAAGGGCATGTCTATCTAAAAATAAATTCATGATGTTTTGGAATGCGTCACTGAAGAATGTGAAAATTATTAAAATGTTAAAGAACTCCCCAAGATTGGAACGACACGGAGAAAAAAAATCAAAAGTTATTACTTTGTGTTAACAAACCACTTTGGGATTAGGCCTACGTACACATAAGAAATCAGACAATTGCTGCGTTAAAGACTGAGGTGTGGACGATATTGGGTTCTTATCCCGTGTAAGACATTACGACTGAAAATTACCATGATATTAAACACTGTAACATAGCTTTGCTGTATGTAACAGATGGTAATAAATTTCAATTTCATTTGTTTAAAAGACTGGATAGAGTTAAATGAATCATTCTTCCACTGAAAAAGTCTCCCCGCGCCAGACCAAATTGTGTTTATTTATCTATATAATGTATACGTTAATATTATTCAGTGAATGTATATTTTTAAAACGGCTTCTACAATTTATGCTTAGTTCATTGTATGCCCTGGGTCGTGGACCGCGACCTGATCTGATCCAGTAATCGATTGGCAAGCAAGTTTGGTAGCGAGGAAGAAGGTGATGGAATGTTAAATCTACAAGAAATAAAAACAAGCGACGGAGTTTGTTGGGAATTGAAGTCCGGGGAAAGAAAATGAAAATGGAAGTTTTAGTCGTCCAAAAGGAAACTTGGAGGTCCAGGTTGAGACTGAAATCCTGGTAAGACATATTTTGACTACTACTGAGTTTGCCGGACCTAAAATAACTAGAAGAGATAATTTCTAGGACGGAATTATATCCAGAAGTAGAAGTATTTTCAACTGATGTAGCTCGTCAGAATATTCCTGCCTAGTTTGAGAATTGGAAAGGTCAGGCCGTCCATTGTTTATCCTGGTAACGACAATATATTTTCATGTTTATCGGTTTTTCGCAAATTTTACCGCTTATCGTTCCTGGTTGAGCTTGTAGAAGTCATTAACCTATATGTTTTCTTGGTAACAAATCATTCCTGTAAAGTTATTGTAGTTAAAAATACATATTCATAACTGACATCTATAAGCAGTTTCGTTCCTTGTAGTAACCAGTAGTACTAGTTATGAATCTGACTGAACTATCTAAGCATAAAACCTTTTATCTCGAGTCTATTAAACACATATGTGTAATGTGTGTTGTTATGGACAAATCAAATTACACATTATTTCACAACACGCACGTATTTTAGGAAGCTGGAAAATTATTTCCTTTTCTATTCTAGTGTACTTACTTAGAATACCTGTGTTATTCCAACTCCCACCGTCAAGTATTTATGAATAAAGGGTTCCGGCTAGCTGGATGGTGTAAGGAGTAGTATCCGCAACAGAATTAAATAGAAATAAAGTACTAGTGTTGGAGTATAAGTTGGCGAATCGTATTTAAGACACAACACTGTCGAAGTCCTACAGCATAACTTAAGGTTCAAACTACTTTGAAAAAAACATGTAAAAGCAGAACATAGTGTTTAATATTTCCAAGGACATATAATTAAATTTGGTGTGAGACTCTAACATAATTTGAAATCGAAAACTGAAATTAGGTTAAGAACTATACCACAAACATCGGTAAGTCGCCAGTCCAAATACCATTGGCCTATGAACTAATTTAATAACAAGAATTCTCCATTCTACCACAAATTATGACTGACATCTTTAGTGTCCAAGTTGCTACGGTGAAGTTTCGGTAAAGTTGATTAGATTGCAGCTACGGCTAAAATATAAGAGTATGCCAAATGTATTAACCTCTTCTCCATAATATTATACGCTCAGATGTGAAGTGGGATCCTGGCGTCTTCTTCCACGTATGCATTATCATACATACACAATTATTCCGTCTTCTTCCCTTACCACTTCCCTTTTACGGTTGCTGATATATATATATATATATATATATATATATATATATATATATATATATATATATATATATATATATATATATA
>PNEQ01061229.1:17334-29449 GCA_003012365.1 Medauroidea extradentata | reverse complement strand
TGATCAATCCTTTTCCTAAAAAAATGAGAAAATCGAGATTCCGAGTGTCTTCTCTCGAGCGAATAGACCGACTTCCGTAGCATTTAACGGAAAAATAACGCAAGTGATAGTTGAAATATAAATTTATATCAATAGGCAGACGTCTTGCGATCAAAAGAATGCCGCTAAACAATAGATATGATCGACCTTTGTCCTAAAACAAAAGAGAAAACCGAGCTGTCGAGTGCCTTCTCACGAGCGAATAGCCCGATTTGCGTAGCGTTTAATGAAAAAAAAAAAAAAAAAAGTAGGCATTCCTTACTAGTAAAATGCCCTTGTAAATTATTCACCAAAGAAAGAAGGAATAAGCGGATGTATTAATTCATTGCACAGTTTTATATAACTTAACGTAAAAACATTCCCTGGACGTGGTTGATGAATTGTACGAGAACGTAGATACTAGTAACGTGCAGCGCCGACAGATAGCGCAACTGTACGAACGTTCACAAGATGGAAAATAGATAGCGGCACCGTAGCATATACCGACGTTCTTCCAAAAACGCCATTTTGTTATGTTCTTACCTAAAATCGTCGAGAATTACATGTATAAGTGATTGAAAATAATCACATTCACAGTCAGTATGTGCGGTAAAAATAAATTAGGAGTTCCGGGATTACGTAATACACGAACGTCTATTTATTTTCCAAGATCGACATACCCGGACACAAATGTTTCTACACTTGGATAATAGGTAGCGCTATTATCGTGCTCACTTGTGAAACGCACGTTTTACGACACGCAGTAACGCAATGTTTAAGCAAATTATGCGCCAAGTTAATTGTTTTAAATACGTATGGTGTTAATGCAATAAAGAAAAATATCTCGCTATTATTTATACGGTTCAGCGCGAGACGAGAGAGATATAAGACGTCGTGAAACAGCCTAGAAGGAGGCTGTACTATAGTTAAATGAGCACGTGCGCATGCGCTGGAACTTTGCGTCTATAGTACGACCTCAATATAGATCCTAATACGTCGTAGTTAGAGACAGGCCGGCTTGGCACACGCGGCACCGCTGCGGCGCGGTTTTCAAACTATCACTGCCACATTTTTTAACAGATTTTCGCTATTTTGGTTTTATTTTTAATATTGAGACTTACCAAATAATAACAGCAACTCTACAATTCATATTTTAATGCCGTGAATTAGGTACAGTATGTTTTATTCATTGTCAACGTAATTTCTTACAATTTTTTTTGTCATATAACTTTGTTATTTTTTGAGGGTTCCTGAGATTGTATTCGTAGAATCGCTACCTTCGTTAAATCCAGCGTTCGTAAAATCGGGAGTCTAGTGTATATATATATATATTTTTTTTTTTTAAATAATTTTATAATGATTTTCACTAGTAATTAGAAAGCTTAATCTAACACTAGATTGCCAGCTGAGCATTGATGAGGCTATCAATCATATCTCAGCAACAAATTGATCATGGTCGCGTTTAAAAGTTAATGTAGTGGCCTCATATTACTCAAAGTGCAATAAAATGGTATTAGTTGTGGTTGCCTGGTCAAGCCTGTGAGGTTACCCACCTGCCCCAAAAAGCTATGGTCCACTGAGAAATGTATTTCAACTTTCAAATTTATGTTAACTGTTCAGCGAGTGATGTGAACTTAGAAATACAATCTGAAAAATAAACAAATCATTGAAAGGACAGTAGTTCTGTGTAGTAACCACCAATCATAATATTTATGATCCGTAATTAATCATATAGATCTGTAAAATCATGTAATACCAAAAACCATCTATGCTACTATATTAACCAACAAGGCTATTTGTTTTAATTAATTTTTTGTATGAATTTTTCTTTGGGTAGTCTAACCTCGGTGAACCATTAAAATTTTAATGTGATTAGAAGTGTATGAAATCTTATGCATATGGCAACTTTTAGAGTTTCAATTTGCCAAACATTCACATGAGAATTGTTATAATTCTTTCATGAAAAATTAAGTTTATTTCAACAAAAAAATATTGAAAACTAGCCTAGGAAGTTCAGACTAGTCTGTTTTTATCTACAGGTAATTTACATAAATTTGGTTATGTATTATTTTAATGAAATTACCATTAAAAAAATGTTATTCAATTTTTTTTGTCTGCCTGTCTTTATAAGTTGAAAATAGTAACCACTGTTACATGCTGACACCTGGATCAGTGACTATTTGACTTGGGAATGCCGGCGCAGTGTTATCCCCAGGTCCATTTAGGTAGGCGCTCCATCTGGCTAGTTTTCTCTGTCACCCGGCTAAGAAACAGACATTCCAATCAACACCATCAAGCTTATTCTTCGATCCATCCATCTGGTCTCATGAACCACCCAGATCTAGATTTTTGCTGGGAAGAACATTGCGGGGTGTTTCCAGAAATGTTCTGACGTCAAACAAAGATGTGTGTTCGTTATAGTAACCTACATATCCCTCTGCCAATGGCACTTTTGTATTAATTGATTTGTATTTTTAATAATATAATAATCATAATTTTGACGTGAGCAAACTTTGTTCCCTGCAGCCTAGTATTAGAAATTTCAAATCTTTTTTTATGTACAAAATATAATTGGTTATTTTGTTTGGTGTATTTAAAAGGAAGTCTTCGTCAGCCTCAGTACGCTTCTGCGGAGCCGGGTGCATAGCTAGCGCTCGCCTCAGATCATTTTCTGCTCTCCAAGGAAGATGTGAAAAAGGGGTGGTCACAGGAGACAGTGTTGAGGACGGAGAAAATATGTAGCTGACACTAAATAACTTCGGTTTTTTTTTTCTCTGAATACAAATGTGGCATGAGATATTACATTAGTAAGGATCATTTTCAGAATAATGTAAATTTGTTCACTGTCGTTACTTTACACCATCAGGGAATTTGGTATTGACAGTGCCACATGGCCAAATCCCTGACACTAATGTGTCTTTCATTGGTTCACTGGGGGCAATGGACATAAGAAAAACTTAAGATATAATTTTACCACGTGGTAATTATGTTTTCAGGGCCGTTGTACCAATGTGCGCCAATAGAACAATAAAAAAATATATCGGCTAAGGACTGGAAGTCTTGGTGTGCTTATTCAGTTTGTAACCTTCAACCTCACAAGGTTTAATTGTCACCCTGAGATAAACAAAAACTTCTGTATTGCTAGCTATGCCGCGGTATATCAAATTTTCTATTATCACTTCATTTTTTTTTATACTGGAGTGATAGGTGATACAAACTCTATAACTACAACCGCCAAACACAGTACTGACAATGCCACCTTTTTAAAACAAATGAAACAATTTTTTGATTGGCTAACAAGTACTAATGATGAGTGTGTAAGAAAAAACAACTCCCAAAATTATAGTATAAATTATTACAACCACCGATATTAGCACCTCAGATATATCATACAGACAACATATGATATGACTGATACTACATATTAGTGCAGTAGTCCCAAGCTATGGTACGAATGCCAGAATACCTACGGATGTATATAATTAACGACAAAATGCCAGAGTAACCCTTAAAACACTTAAAATGTGGGAGGGTAGGTAGGCAGGTAGAAAAGTGTGTGTCTCCTCCCTAAAGCAGGAGAGTTGGTGCATATGGACTTACTTCTCAGTTAATTAACTACGCAAAAGAAAAACCAGTGGTACCTGGGAAAGAACAACCTCTTCTTCTCAAGGTAGTTGTTGAGGCCTTTCTGTATCTCATCAAGGAGAGAATTATTCTGCCTCAGAAGAATCAACATGTCCTTGTAATCAGTTGCTATTAGCACATGCTGGTCCCGTACAGTGTTTGCCATAATCTCTCGCCAAGTCTTGTCCACCTGTCGAAAGTGCTTTGCCTCATCTGGCATCTGTCGCATGATGTCCTCTGAACTGAAGATTGGTTCAAGGTACATCCAGGTCATCTGGCACTAGAACACCGGCACACACTGAATCACAGACAGGTAAGTAGTTTTACGTGAAAATTTACCTGACTTAACAGGTTGCGATGGCTGGCACATTGATTACAAAAAGAACCTTTAAAGACAGCACACAACTCAACTCAAATTGGACATTTTTTTACATTCTCTATACATTACAATGTTCACTTATTTAATTTACCAAAGATACTGCTACACCAAAAAGTTAACCAACAACATGAAAAGTCTCTGTTCTTAATTCATCTCTGGACGTAACACTCACTATTGGAAACTGGCAGAGAAAGTGCAACTCCACCAGGAATCTGAAAGCAGAGTCCTCTGAGAAAATGAAATTGTATCTCCCCTGCACCTCCCAAGGCAACATGCAAATCATGCAGCTTCCAGAAATAGTTATCTTGATAGCTTCCATTATTTTGTATTATGAACAAGCTGATAAGAAAAAGTTATTATCTTACATGAGCAACTATGAAGGTCATAACAATAGCAGACACCACACAGTATGGAATCTCAAACCAGCTTTCACAGCCGCGACAATCAAAGTGACAGCTAGGTCCACATTTACTATTTGAAGAGGTGTCGAGATAATACACTCCAAATCGGCCACCTGATGTAACACTGCCACAGTTCCTCTGCGGTACTTTATTATTATACACATCTCAAAATTTGTTGTAACACTCATGTTGCACTACTCGCCACACATCAAAGCAATACTGTATGAAGCTCACATAAAACTGCCTGACTATGAGAAAAGTAACTATATTTTTTCTGAATTTGAAGTTCTTATCAATTCAATCTATTAGACTAGTGAGACTAAAGTTGATTTGTAAAAAATGGCGAGATTATGTCGATTATGACTTGTTTAGTGTATAAATGTACAAACAGAAAAAAAAAATAACAGTTCTCAAAAACAATTCTTCGCTCCTGTATCTTGAAGCATCAGGTTGTGCCCAGGGTTACAGTGAGGACATCAGAGAGACCATTGTCCGAACATGGTGAATGTTGTCGGTATGAAAGCCCTACCCTGGGCCTGGTACACCGCAGTACCAAAGGCAGTGTGCAAAGGGGTAACTTATTTCCTAAGTAAATGAGAGGTTCCTGGACTCATCACAACTTTTATTTTTGAATTAAGGATCTGACAGACATCCACTTATCCTTGAACATTCTTTCTCCCTCCCTTTCCATCAACATCATCAGGCCCATTGTTGAGGTGGTAGTCAGTGGAGGGAAAGTAAAATGCTCCTGATGATTGCTGCCTCAGTGAGTCCAGTAAGGAGACTAATAACAGGGTGCACTTGTCATCACGTCTGCACTTAAAGTGAGCATGTCACCATGTGTGCCTGGGACAATCTTCTGTTTGGTCCTGACCACCTGAAGAGGCAGGTCCTAGGGCTACCTTGGTCTGGAGTTGAGTAAAGGTAGGAGCAGTGTATGTGGAAACTTGCCTGTTCAGGGGCAACGGTGACCAAATAGTCGGACCATTCGCCCTCAAGGTGATCCGGGTTCAATTCCTTGTGGGGTCAGTTCCCGAATTTTCGCACGTGGGAATCGTGTCAGATGATGCTGTTCGTCAGTGGGTTTTCTCGAGGATCTCCTGTTTCTCTTGTCCTTTCATTCCAGTGATGCTTCATACTCACCTCATGTCACCCCTCACCATCGCTAAACACCTTGATGTTAGGCGCTGACCAAATCTCTCGCTCACACACATGCCTGTTCAGGGGAGTCCAATCAAGAGACTGAGAGCTAGGTGCGCATGTCATTACATCTACACCATCGGTGGGTTTGTCATCACGTGTGCTTGGGACCAGCTTCCATACTGGTCTCATACTGACTAGAGTGGTGTGGCACCTGTGCAGGAGGGTGGAACACTAAACTGCTGCCATAAGTTGGTCACATGTTCCTAGTAGCAGGACCACAGAACTCAAGATATCTGCACCTCATATAAATTCATCATCATCCCATGCCCCACTTCTGTTCTCAAACTTGGCTGCGGCACCAGTTGCCAAAAGTGACTCGACAAACGAGGCACCATCAGTGGGTACTAAGAGGTTTTATCTGGTATATTTATTTTGTCAACCGCATTCTATATCTCTGCTATCTCGGTGGTAGTTCATCTAAGTATTTTTTTCTGAACATGAATGTAAAGGACTGATGATCCATAAACAGAATTATTTGTTTGCCCAGTTTATACATGTAAAATCTATTTCATGCTCATGTTGATGACAGTGCACCTTCTCAATTTGTGAATGTTTCTTCTCTGATGCAGATAGTGGCCTTAAGACATAAACTACTAATCTCCATATATTGTTTTCATCCAGCTATTCTAATACTGAACCTATCCAATATGAAGATGCATCTGCTACCAAAAGAATCTTATTTGAGTCACAGTGAAGGAGTATCAGGAAAGCTACGCAATGGTGTTATATTTTTTTTAACACACATGCACGCACGCGCACATGCACATGCACATGCACACGCGCACACACACACACAGGATGTCCATAAAGTCTTTCTCTCATTACAAGACTTCATAAGATGAAAACTACAAATGGTAGCTAAGAAGTATGGTTTGGACTAACATGTAGTGTAACTCATAAAGTTTTTTGTGTATGTTTCAAGTAGGTGGTGTGTGAAGAGTGAAAGGCACAATGGCGTCCATGGGCTACGTGTGTGTTGTGGTATCACGAGAACAGGTCTCCTGTTACACCGCAGCGCAATTTTCAAAGAGAGTATGGATGCCCACCTCCTGATCACAAGAGCATAAAGGCACGGTATGAGACATTTAAAGAGATTGGTAGTGTGTGCCACCGTCCACGAACAGGCCGTCCTTCTGTAAGTGATAACACTGCCCACGCTGTACAGGAAGCATTCCAATGAAGCCCCTCCAAATCGATAGTCAGGCATCACATCAACTTGGTATTCCATGGGCAACAATGCACAAAATCTTGCACAAAAGACTGCATTTGTATGTGCACAAAGTTCAACTTGTTCAAGCCTTGCAACCAAATGACCATGAACGACACGCTGCATTTGCAATAGAAATGTTGCATAGTATTGAGGCTGATAATGCCTATCTACTGCATGTATGTTTCTCCGATGAAGCAACATTTCACACGTCAGATAAAGTGAATTGGCATAACGTGCATGTATGGATGTCTGAACTTCCTCATTCCAGTTTGGAACATGAGACGGGTAGCCCAAAAGTCAATGTTTGATGTGCCCTTATGCATAACGAAGTTATTGGGCCTTTTTTCTTTGTAGAGCACTCAATAACACATCTACCTGGACATGTTAGAACTTTACGCAGCACCTTAACTACAAGAATTTCAACCTTTAGTTATGTTCAAACAGGATGGTGCACCACCACATTGGGGATTGCATGTCCATGATTTCCGTAATGGAACATTTCAAGACTGTTGGATTGGACGAGATGGACCAACATCCTGGCCACCGAGATCATCTCATGTTACCCTCCTCAAATATTTCCTTTGAGGATTTGTCAAAAATAAAATGTATTCAACACATGTGCCTGATGTTGGGACATTGATTCGGCAGATAACAGAGGTGGTTGCTTCTGTTTCTGAAGACAGGTTAACGAAAATGTGGCAAGAAATTGAACATCGCCTTGATGTTTTACGTGCCACCAATGGTGCACATGTCAAAGTTATGTAGTATGGCAGAAAAAAACTTTATCAGTGTTACACTACATGTTAGTCCAAACCGTACTTACCTACCCTTTGTAGTTTTCATGTTCTGAAGTTTTGTAATGAGGGAAACACTTTATGGACATCCTGTATGTATATATCTTTATCTATCTACCCTGTACGTATATATCTTTATGTATATCTCTATCTATCTATATAGCTATATATATCTGCATATCTATCTATATAAGTATCTATATATCTACCTACCTATCTACTAGGGGTGTGCGAATAGTGGCTTTAGTGTTTTGAATAGTTTTCGAACGAATAATAATTTTTTCGAATAATTTTTGAATATTTTTCTAATAGTGTTTCTTTAAATTTGGTATATATTTGCCAGTTCATACTTTTGTATTTTTATGGAGATATAGAAATCCACTTTGCTTTACTAATAAAAGAATAGAAATTTTGCACTTTTTACTTGATAAATTTGAACATTATTAAAACATATAAGTTTTTGTTATTTTGTACCTGCTCTTGCAGTAATATTTTGGTTTTTATTTTGAGTTTTCTTCTCTTATTATGTTTGTGAGACAAAACAAAATATTATTTGTACATTGCTGATAGAGTTGACTTGCCTACATGAATAAAAATAAAAATAAAAAGCACATTTATGTAATATTTTTAGGACAATCATAGTAGGCCTACTTACTGAAATTTGAAAGCTAAATTAATATGTAATAAAATATCACAATATGTACTACGAAAAATTAGATATTAGTGTGCAGGAAACAATGTAATGCTATGTTTAGAGTGACTGATCCCTTGTCCAACTAATTTTGGTAAAATAACAGTTAAACTTCCTATGTGTTTCACTTATGAAAACGTTTGTAGAATAGTTTTATAGAAATTTTGAACATTCTTAATTGGTTAATTATATTAGCAAATACAAGTATTAGTAATTAAAAATTGTTTGCCCATAGGACACTCGCATTAACTATTTCATTCAGGCCTTGCTTACCTACAAAAATGTTTATGTCATAAATATTAGCAGTGCATAAAGTTCAAGCATGAACCGTCGTTATTTCATCCCAATGAATACCTTGGATCCACTCCATACTTTGGTCACGTTAAATTCATAATTGCAGACCACACCAAAAGCTGAACACCAAAAGCTGAAAATGATGTTTCCCCACGCCTTGGGCATTTTAATTTGTGTTCTCACTCTTTGCGACATTAGTAGGATCCACAATATTTTTTTGCTTCATTAATTAACGAAAATAATAATTATTAACTTCCCTTCAGCAATCATTTTATGTAAATAAAGAGTGTCAAGCGTAAAAAACTGCATTAAAAAACTTTTCATGGATGAATGCACGGTAACTACGCAAATGTTGAACTTTCGTTCGCTGCCGCTACCACGATCTACACCACGGCCGTGGTCTTATACCAATGCCACCATCTTATATATATAAAAAATTTCTGCTAACGTGTATTGCTACGTTTCGAGTGCAAAGTAACTATCTGCGCGAAAATATCTCTGGCCACGAATGAGATGCCACACGTGAATATGTAAATATTAATGTTGTAAATATCCGTGAATGTCAGTTCTTTTATTGATATTTATTATAACCTTCAAATATCCGCGAATACAGTAAAATTCGTAAATCATATTATGCTTGTAAGTAGGAATAGCCTTGTTATCACCTCAGATTATTTTAAGAAATTGTTTGAAATTCACTAAGCGAAATTGTTTGAAAATTTTGAAATTTGGGAATCTGGTATTTGTTTTTCGAATTCAAATAATACAAATTTACTATTAGAAAAATTTTTGAAATTTTGAATATTCGCACACCCCTACTATCTACCTACCTATCTATCAATATATATTTATATATATATATATATATCAGGGATGTAGCTAGGAATTTGAGAGTGTGGGTTACCTGTTTAAAAACTGTAATACACTAAAAAAATTTAATTTTTACGTCAAAATCTGTAGACCTGTTACACCCCAATTTTATTCAACAAAAATCTCAACCATGGTTAACTTTCACTGCTACTTCAAGTAAATTCTTCTGTTCTTCTGTGCTGCCCAATGAACTGCAGTTTTAAATGGGTACTCTTGGACATCTGGACCTTCCAGTGAAATGTATAGCAGTGAATCTAGAGTGAACTCACCCAGTCTGTTTCTTAAGTAACTTTTTATGAGCTTCATTTGAGACATATCTCTCACAGTCAGCTGTGTGAAGTGGAATGACTCTGTAAACTATTTGTCGCCATACTGGAGTGGGTTCATTGTCACTCAACACGGAAGATAGAAAGGTGCTTTGTTGACGCCCGGTGGCACTGTTTATCTCTGAATCATCAAACTTGTTGTTGTAAACTGCTGTGCACTCCCCATGTCAAGACGGGTTTGAAAGTTACACAACTTATCTACTTCCCTTTTTTTTATAATAAAGTCTTTCCATAGATAAAGAAAGACCGTGACAGCTAGAGTTACATGCTTCTCTCACAGCTGGCAGCTCACTCCCCTCCTCACTACATACCTACCCAAACATCAGCGTGGGAAATGACTTGCAACGCGTTTCCCGGGAAATGTCAATCAATATCCACCCCCACCCCCTTGACGGAAAAATATCTTGCAGACATCCAACCTGAAACCCTACCCTTCCCCTAGCCTGTATCAGCTCACTTTCACGCTTATATTTATGCCGCTTACATTTATGCCGGTAAAGATAATCTCTATTACCGTTTGCACTGCAGGATTTTTCATTCCCTGCATCTACCCGTGGCAGGTTGTGTATGTGTGTGTGACTGCAAGTGAAGTGAAAGCAAGACAAAAAAAGAAGAAGCGTTATCAGCACTACACATCAGCCAGGCCAGCTTTGGAAAATAAACATAACTAGGTAACGGGTAAGAACAGCATAAGTGACTTAGTTTGGACTCGTTCACAGCGCCGTTTTTGCATTAACTGGACTCGTGCCATACATACACAATATCTGGGCATGCCATCGTTAAAAGGGCATTAGTACTGAACATAGCCCAGCACAAAGGCTTGTCTTCAAACTTCCCCCTTCCACCTTTACTTGTGTGACTCCGGCCAGGCAGCAAAAACTGATAAGTGCAACAAGGAGATAACATTACTACTGATAGGTGCGACAAGGAGATAACATGACAAGGAGATAACATTACTCGCCATGTATGCTGGAATTTATGGCCTTTAGATAAAATTAGTGTGGGTCAGCAATTTCCGAGTGAGGGTTTTACCGACCCATGCCGCCCCACATGGCTACATCCCTGATATATATATATATAGTATATATATACACCGTATTTACTGGTGTATAATGCGCACTTTTATTCCAAAACAAGTGATAAAAATTCAGAGGTGCGCACTAGAGACGGAAAATAGAAAAATAATTCCTCCAGAAAAAAAGGGGGGTGGGGAGAGAAGGCTAAGTTGTAAACTAGCGGGTGCCAAGTGTGGGAGGCAGAGAGAGAATGTTTCTCACCACCTGGATCCATCATTAGTACACTTCCCTTTCTTTTTCTCTACCCCCTCCACACTATTTTCTGCTGTAACTGTCACTGCTGAAACCCATTTTTTTTGTTCACCATGGCAGGAAAGTTCCTGGGGGGGCGAAAGAAATATGAGAAGTTAATTTTGACATGTCATGATAACCATCTTTCCATGGAAAGGAAGGAAAGGAATAAAAAAGGACGACACTGTTCTTTTTTTTCCCCAGAGAGGGAAAGCAAGGCAGGGTGGTGGTTGGGGCCCTACAGTCCTCTGCTTGTAGCCACCCCCTGCAGCATTCCTTAGCCTTTCTTTCTTCTCAGCAATGGCAAGCTTGCTCTGCTGTCATGGTACATTATCTCGTTTTGGTGGTCGGCAAGGGGGGTGGGGGAGGTAGCTGAAAGGACACAGCACAGCAAGTGGTGGAAGGGGGAGTGTTGTCCAGGCACATGTGAGCCAGCTGCAGGCTACTAGCGACCTTGGCAGGCTATCTATAGATAGCTGCAGACATGACAAGCCCCCCTCCCATGTTCTCCCTCATTCTCTCCACCCCGGCACACACTAGCCACTGTGAGTCATCTTCCCTCTCTCTTTTCATTGTTGCCCACGTTTCCTTCCCTCCTCCACCTCCCAAGCGAATCCGTCCCAGCCACCCTCGCACTGCGTCAAGAATTTTTACTCCAATGATGTTTTACATTCTAGCAAGTCACATAAATTTTTTCCCTAGAACTTTGCAACAAGTTACAGGGAAAAAAAAATTTTAGTGCCTTGCTAGTATGTGAAAAAAAAAATGGGAGGATGAGCCGAGTGAGCAGTGAAACAGCACTATAGGCCATTCGGAATAAAGTGAGCACTAAAGATTTAACCTTTGAAAAAAATCACTAGCCGTTACTGCATATACATCACCACTAACAAGAGTTACTTTACTGCTTGTATGGTTGGTAGTGATTTATTGTACGTAGTTCCGTGTATTTTCCTATTTGAATACAACATTAGTGAAAGAACATATGACGAACTCGACCT